>JACXGK010014139.1:0-11505 GCA_016801125.1 Novumbra hubbsi
GTGAGTATTAACAGGGGATATTGAACTACAGGTAACATAGTGAGTATTAACAGGGGATATTGAACTACAGGTAACATAGTGAGTATTAACAGGTGATATTGAACTACAGGTAACATAGTGAGTATTAACAGGTGATATTGAACTACAGGTAACATAGTGAGTATTAACAGGTGATATTGAACTACAGGTAACATAGTCAGTATTAACAGGTGATATTGAACTGAAGGTAACATAGTGACTATTAACAGGTGATATTGAACTACAGGTAACATTGTAAGTATTAACACGCAATATTCTTCGAACTACAGGTAACATAGTGAGTATTAACATACCATACCAGTGTTGATCGTGGTCATGTGATCATGTCACTGCTTAAGGAGTTGGGACTAGTATTACTTCCTCCCCATAAACTCCTCTGTTGGACTTCTCTTTTTCCTCTCATCTCTCTTCCTTTCCCAAACCACTCTATCCTTCTCCCTTTCTCTCCCTCTGTCTGTACATGTTTTTTTCTTTCTTTGTTCCTCCTTCCCTCTTGCTCCTTCAGTCACCCTGTTTTCCTCTCCCTGTCTGCCTCTCCCTGTCTGCCTCTCCCTGTCTGCCTCTCCCTGTCTGCCTCTCCCTGTCTGCCTCTCCCTGTCTGCCTCTCCCAGTCTGCCTCTCCCTGTCTGCCTCTCCCTGTTTTCCTCTCCCTGTCTCACTCTCCCATTCTGCCTCTCCCTGTCTGCCTCTCCCTGTCTGCCTCTCCCTGTCTGCCTCTCCCTGTCTCACTCTCCCATTCTGCCTCTCCCTGTCTGCCTCTCCCAGTCTGCCTCTCCCTGTTTTCCTCTCCCTGTTTTCCTCTCCCATTCTGCCTCTCCTAGTGTCCCTCTCCCATTCTGCCTCTCCCTGTCTGCCTCTCCCTGTCTCACTCTCCCAGTCTGCCTCTCCCAGTCTGCCTGTCTATGTTTATATCTAAGTCTTCTTCTATCTAATGCTTATCTTTTATTTATATGAGTACATGTTTTCCTGAGAAAAGAATAACAAATATAATTTTTGTTCTTCTTTTGGGTGAGGTTTTAAAAACATCTTATTGATAATGCACTTATTGAGAATACATTAATTGATAATGCATTCACCTGCGCTGCGTTAATCCAATACATTCATCATGAATGATAAATACCATTTGGACGTTAAGCAGATTTATTTATTATTTTCAGTTAGTGGGGAACATATCAGGATGAAAACTGAGTCACAACAGAAATGTCATCTTGTCTAAATCTGGCCCGGTTCTCAGTTCCTCTGGTCATCGATGATCCAACCTGATGTTGCTAAATCATTTTGAGACTGTGTTTTCAGAAGTCTGGCTACTTCCTAAATCAGGCAGGAATCTGGTTTCCAAACAATTGAAGGAAAATGACTTTTGAGTTAGGCACTGATATGGCTGGTCGGGTGGACAGGAAACCTGATACCGTAGCAATTTGGAACGTGATGTAGTTTAGTTACATGCCGACCTCAAGTATCAGAACAAGAGGTTGGTTTGTTAGGAGTTACTGGCCTTTCTGTCTGCACTCCTCCGATTGGTGGCTTGTTGTGAGGTCATTGGATTTAATGGTGATCATGCTCAGCGTTGCGTTGTGGGAAACTTGAGGACTTTGATGGTCTAGTGAGTCTTTGGAAAGACATTTTACATTTGGATGACCTCTGACCTTAAAAATCCCCATTGTCAGTATACAGAGAGGAAAATAGTTGACGGCCAGATGTAAGTAATGTAATCAGTCCCTATTCACTAACAATTATTCATCTATAATAATGAGGATGGATAAGGAAGATTATATTAGGTAGTACTTTTTAAAATAGTTTAATTCGTACTTTTTTAAATCGTTACTCATACAGGGCGGCAAACCATCTCTGTGTTTAATATGAAAATAATGCAGAAATGCAGAAACACACAGACGCTTGGATAAACACATCAAGAAAAACAAATACAAGTAACTGTGAAAAGATCTCGTGTCAATGTCTTAAATTGCCCAATAGACACTAAAACATCCCTCTGTAATTCATTACATGGTGCAACATCACCGAAAGACATTTCCTAATCTCCGGTAAAAGCTGCAGGGGCCACGAGTTCAGCAAATGTTGCAACTATGAGAGATGTTATACATCTGAGGTTTCTGCTCCACTGCTTTGTAAGTAAACAACAGTGAACGCTTCTAGAGAGGTCCAGTGACTTATAAACCCAGTAGTGACTTATAAATCCAGATTTGGTAATACATTTCCGGACACAACAATGTGTGCGTCACTAACGTGTGTGTGTGTGTGTGTGTGTCTTCATTTTCGGCAGAACCGCCACAGGAGTGACAACCATGTAAACAACCGGAAGGTGACGGTGCTCATCGATGGACAGTGAGTTCCTCCGCTTTACTTCCTCCGCTTTACTTCCGAGTTCCTCCGCTTTACTTCTGAGTTCCTCCGCTTTACTTCCCCCGCTTTACTTCCGAGTTCCTCCGCTTTACTTCCGAGTTCCTCCGCTTTACTTCCGAGTTCCTCCGCTTTACTTCCGAGTTCCTCCGCTTTACTTCCGAGTTCCTCCGCTTTACTTCCGAGTTCCTCCGCTTTACTTCCGAGTTCCTCCGCTTTACTTCCGAGTTCCTCCGCTTTACTTCCGAGTTCCTCCGCTTTACTTCCTCCACTTTACTTCGGAGTTTCTCCGCTTTACTTCCGAGTTTCTCCGCTTTACTTCCGAGTTTCTCCGCATTACTTCCGAGTTCCTCCGCTTTACTTCCGAGTTCCTCCGCTTTACCTGGCAGTTCTTTAACTCCTCCACCTCTGTCTGTCACCCCTGTCTATTACTTCAGGCTACGGAGTGAGAGGTGGATGAACGTCCAGGTGGGGGACATCATCAAACTGGAAAACAACCAGTTTGTTACGGTGAGAACCAAGAGTTTTGCTTGTGCCCGTTTCTGGTCCAGAATGCTCACAGCACCGCTCACAGAGCTGTTCACAGAGCCGTTCACAGAGCCGTTCACAGAGCCGTTCACAGAGCCGTTCACAGAGCCGTTCACAGAGCCGCTCACAGAGCCGCTCACATCACCGTTCACAGTTTCGCTCACAGCACCACTCACAGTTCCGCTCACAGCCTCGCTCATAGCACCGCTCACAGAGCCGCTCACAGCTCTCCTCTGTCTATGTGATTCCAGGCAGACCTGCTGCTTCTGTCAAGTGGGGAACCCCTGAATCTGGTCTACATAGAAACGGCCGAACTGGACGGGTGAGTTTGTGGCGCAGGAAGTGACCCAGTCGGGTAAGCTTGCTTGTCTGTCCACCACTCAGGGATTTGATTACTCCTCCTCGACTCCTCTCTTCACACAGAGAGACCAATCTGAAGGTGAAGCAGGCTCTAACGGTCACAGGGGACATGGGGGACAACATCCACAAGCTGGCCGCCTTCAACGGTGAGCCGGTCACAGGCAGGAAGTGACATCACGGGACATGGTTGTCCATTGCGTTTTAATAGTAATAGAGATGCTAATTAGCACACACAGTTGTCCAAGTATGAACAGACTAGCTAAACAGCGGAGTTAAGAGCCTCAATAAAAATACTCTTTCTCTCCTGCACTCCTGCCTGGTCCTCCTCTTCCTCCCTGAAGGTGAGGTGCGATGTGAGCCCCCGAACAACCGCCTGGACCGTTTCACGGGAACGCTGAATAATGCCGGACAGAAATACTCCCTGGACAACAACAGGGTTCTGCTCCGGGGCTGCACCCTCAGGAACACCGAGTGGTGCTTCGGACTGGTGCTGTTCGGAGGTGAGGGGTCAGAGGTCAGAGGTTGACAATCTGGTGCTGTTCGGAGGTGAGGGGTCAGAGGTTGACAGACTGGTGCTGTTCGGAGGTGAGGGGTCAGAGGTTGACAGACTGGTGCTGTTCGTAGGTAAGGGGTCAGAGGTTGACAGACTGGTGCTGTTCGGAGGTGAGGGGTCAGAGGTTGACAGACTGGTGCTGTTCGGAGGTCAGGGGTCAGAGGTTGACAGACTGGTGCTGTTCTTTTGAATACAGCATTTCTCCATTGGAAAAATGTCCACCAACTGGATGGAAGCATTAGCATTTCTGTGATGTATGTGCTACATTTTAACACCTCATTAATTCAAAACCATATTGTGGTAAAGGTCCTGAGACTAAGCTGATGAAGAACTGTGGGAAGACCACGTTCAAGAGGACCAGCGTGGACCGTCTGATGAACGTACTCGTTCTCTGCGTGAGTCCCGTGGATGCTGTATTTAAGGCCCCCTTCCGGGATGTGCGTGTCCGGTAATCGATCTGTTTCATCCTTCATGTCAACACCTGTTGACTGGGGTAGATATTTGGCTTCCTGGGGGTGATGTGCACCATCCTGGCCATCGGCAATAGGATCTGGGAGCAGCGCTGGGGGTCCAACTTCACTGTCTTCCTGCCCAGAGAGGATGGTGTCAATGCCTCCTTCTCTGCCTTCCTCACCTTCTGGTCCTACATTATCATCCTCAACACCGTGGTGCCAATCTCTCTCTACGTCAGGTCTGTCTCTCTCTACGTCAGGTCTGTCTCTCTCTACGTCAGGTCTGTCTTTCTCTACGTCAGGTCTGTCTCTCTCTACATCAGGTCTGTCTCTCTCTACGTCAGGTCTGTCTCTCTACGTCAGGTCTGTCTCTCTCTACGTCAGCTCAGTCGCTCTCTACGCCAGGTCTGTCTCTCGCTATGTCAGGTCTTTCTGTCGGCCTTTGTCAGATCGGTCTATATCCCTCTACATCAGGTCTCTCTGTCTTTTGCAACGTCAGGTTTCTCTGGGTCAGTTTTCTCTGTGTCTCTCTACATCAGGTTTCTCTGTCTAACTCTGTGTCAAGTTTTTCTGTCTAACTCTGTGCCAAGTTTCTCTGTCTAACTCTGTGTCAAGTTTCTCTGTCTAACTCTGTGTCAGGTTTCTCTGTCTAACTCTGTGTCAAGTTTCTCTGTCTAACTCTGTGTCAAGTTTCTCTGTCTAACTCTGTGTCAAGTTTCTCTGTCTAACTCTGTGTCAAGTTTCTCTGTCTAACTCTGTGTCAGGTTTCTCTGTGTCTCGCTGCGTCAGGGTGATGTAATGTGTGGGTAATGTTGTGTGTGGATAATGAGGGTAATTTAATGCTTGGGTAATCACGGCGGTGTAATGTCTGTGGTTGCAGCATGGAAGTAATCCGTCTGGGGAACAGTTTCTATATCGACTGGGACAGGAATATGTATCACGCTGGCAGTGACACCCCAGCTGAGGCTCACACCACCACTCTGAACGAGGAGCTGGGCCAGATCAAATACATCTTCTCCGACAAGACGGGGACTCTCACTCAGAACATCATGACCTTCAACAAGTGTTCCATCAATGGGAGGAGCTACGGTGAGACGCAGAGACACACCACAATGCAGTACACACACACACACACACACATACACAGAGACACACCACAATGCAGTACATTCACACACACAGAGACACACCACAATGCAGTACACACACACACACACAGAGACACACCACAATGCAGTACATACACACACAGAGACACACCACAATGCAGTACATACACACACACACAGAAACACACCACAATGCAGTACATACACACACAGAGACACACCACAATGCAGTACATACACACACACACAGAAACACACCACAATGCAGTGCATTCAAGCGTTCTTCGAGAGTAAACTTTGGGGCATTTTCTAAGAAAACCGTTATAGATAATCATTCTACAGTATACACGAAATAGAATAAACATCCTGTACAACATTATTTTATTTGTTCTGTACTTCTAAGTATGAATCTGTTTCATATTTTGTAAATACCTTTTCAGAGGGCAGAACTGAACCAGGTGTGATCCATAGTATATATTGATTTGACTGCAACGCCTCTCGTCAACGTGTTTCAAATGGATCCTATTGAAATGATTGAATAAACTAAATAAGTCAACTAACATTTATGGTCCCGTAACACAAACATGCAGACTGTTCAACTGACTTCGGGAGAAAGCATTTGGCACATTTGGTAGATTTGCTTAACATTGCCTCTGCACTGACACGCTTACTGCAACCCCAACCCCCTTTGACTGTAAAATGCATAAATCTTCTCTAGGGGATGTGATTGACTGCAACGGCCAGAGACTGGAGATTAACGAGGTGCCTGTTTTCAATTGACTATTATTTTGCATTTTTATTGTATTTATTTATTGATATGCTTTCTTACATTTCTCACCAATTATTTTTATATACTGCTAAAAC
The DNA here is from genome assembly GCA_016801125.1 of Novumbra hubbsi. Classification (NCBI taxonomy): domain Eukaryota; kingdom Metazoa; phylum Chordata; class Actinopteri; order Esociformes; family Umbridae; genus Novumbra; species Novumbra hubbsi. The sequence continues at coordinate 6,264 of JACXGK010014139.1, forward strand.
ATCTTGAAATGTTATAGTTATATAGAAATATTATTGATTCGATTATAATAGAGTTTACCATGCTTCATGTTCATATGCGACACTCATTCTAGCTGGTTAAACAAAAGCCCGTCATTTCGCACACAACTGCGTCCTTAAGTGTCTTCACACTGTAGCCCATCGATGATGACCCTTCCCACACTATGTACAGAAACAAAGGTCTGGTCAAAGGTTTCAGTACACCCCCCTTCCTCCAGAACACAGAGATGGTGGACTGGTCATTTAATCCACTGGCTGACCTCCACTTCCCCTTCCACGACCACTCCCTGGTGGAGGCTGTGAAACTGGGGAGTCCTGAGGTCCACTCCTTCTTCCGGCTGCTGTCCCTCTGCCACACCGTCATGGCCGAAGAAAAGAGAGAGGGTGAGTGAGGAGAGGTGGGGGGAGAGAGAAAGGTGGAGTAGGCAGAAGGAGCAGGAAATGACATCACTCCTGCACAGGTGAGCTGCTGTACCAGGCCCAGTCGCCTGACGAGGGAGCCTTGGTAACCGCCGCGCGCAACTTCGGCTTCGTGTTCCGCTCGCGGACGCCGGAGAGTGTCACCGTCGTAGAGATGGGAAAGCAACGCTGCTACGACCTGCTAGCCATCCTCGACTTCAACAACGTCCGCAAGAGGATGTCCGTCATCGGTAAACACCCGGCTTGGAAACAAGTGTCCGGGATTTGAGTTCCTAGGTACTTAATGTGGCATGTCAGTGAGAGCTACATTCTAACTGTGTTTGGTTTTCTCTGTGTCTGTTTTTTGTTTTCTTTGTGGTGTCTGTTACTCTTTTGGGTTGTGTGTTTGTCTGTGTGTCAGTGCGCAGTCCAGAGGGAAAGCTGTGTCTGTATTGTAAAGGAGCAGACACCATAATCTATGAGAGGCTACACCAGTCCTGTAGCAAGCTGATGGACGTCACTACTGAGCATCTCAATGTACGATATAAAAATGGCCCTTTAATTCTGGCATTTTATTAGGTTTGAATGTTAAGGTTAAGGTGAGGGTCGCGATTTGAAATGGTAAAGGTAATGTCTCTTAAAGGGCTAAAACCTAGTGTGTGTGTGTGTTTTCTGTCCCTTCAGGAGTATGCTGGTGAAGGCCTGCGGACCCTGGCTTTGGCCTCCAGGGACCTGGATGAGGAGTACTTTAAGGGATGGCAACATCGCCACCATGTGGCCAGCACAGCCCTGGACGACAGAGAACAGAAACTAGATCTGCTTTATGAGGAGATAGAGAAGGACCTGATGGTAGGGGGAAACTACTGAACCCGAGTTAGTCCTACAGATTACAAGTTAAGATTGTTACTCAATGTCTTAACTTCATATGTGGGAATTAACTGTGGTTGGATCAGAGTAATGTGTCTTGTTACCTGTCTCAGATTTGCTTATGCATGAATTATGTAGCTAATAAAATCTGTGTGGGTGTGTGTAGTTACTGGGGGCTACAGCCATAGAGGACAAGCTCCAGGATGGTGTCCCTCAGACCATCGAGCAGCTCTCCCAAGCAGACATCAAGATCTGGGTGCTTACTGGAGATAAACAAGGTAAATCAATTAGCAGTCCGTAACAGCCATTAAGGGTTTGAGCAGGCTGCTTCACTGTGGATTCTCCTAGCAGAATCCACACCACTGGTGGGATTTCAAATATAACAGATCGTGGTGTTGTGTGTCATGTAACAGAGACTGCGGAGAACATCGGATACTCTTGCAACATGCTGCGCGAGGAGATGAAAGACATCTTTATCATATCTGCCCACAGTCCAGATGACGTCAGACAGGAACTGAGGTCAGAGGAAGTGATGTCATGACAATATAATGGATCCATCTCTGTCTCAATGCTGTCACCTACCATGATGTGATGGAGTAACTTTTGGGGGTTTTCCCAGAAATGCGCTGAGCACCATGAAACCAGGTGCAGGGGAGGAGGACATCTTTACGCCCGATACCCGCCTGGGTAGGAAGGGGAAGGTGCTCGAGGACGAGGAGGTAAACGGGGAGTTTGGCCTGGTCATCAACGGACACAGTCTGGTGAGAGACACACAGTACATGATGCTATTCGAATGGCCATAAACTATTAATAATGCATAATTAGGCTTCAACAGACTAATAGAGCATTCATAAAATGCCATGTGTGTAGAGCATTCAGAAGATACCATCTAGAGCATTCATTGGTTTACATATAGAGCAGGGGTTCCCAAACTTTTTCCTATGAAGGGACAAAAATCAAACTTTACTGAGGGACAAACTGTATTATATTATATGGCGTGCCAAATCAAAGATCTCAGCGGGCCAAACTTGAGCACCCCAGATATAGAGCATTTCTATGACGTGTCGTGCATTCATAAAACACATAGAGCTTTGGGAAGACAAGGAGAGACCCCTGCACCTGGGGAGTCCCTCATGTCAACACTTCACACGTTACATTTGTAGTTTTGCCCACAATGCTACGCTGACCCCTGACCCCCGACCCCCCAGGCCTACGCCCTGGAACCCAGCACGGAGCTGCTCTTCCTGCGCGTGGCCTGCCTCTGCAAGGCGGTGATCTGCTGCAGGGTGACGCCGCTTCAGAAGGCCCAGGTGGTGGAGCTGGTGAAGAAGTACAAACAGGCCGTCACCCTGGCCATCGGAGACGGGGCCAACGACGTCAGCATGATTAAAGGTGGGGGGCGGGGTCTGGGTTGTGGATGCTGATTGGCTGAAAGCCGTGGTATATCCAAATCATGGGTACACCTCTAATGTATATATAAATTTTTTACATTGAGTAAAAGCGCCCCAGGGGTTGTGGTTTATGTTGGGCTGCGTAGTTTCTAAGAACAGCCTGTTGTCGTGGTATATTGACCATAAACCACTCCCCCCTGGACCTTACAGATTTAATGTACTACAGTGGATAGAACCTCCATCTTTTCCTCAGGGGCTGATATAGGAGTAGTTTATAACCTCCATCTTCCTCTCCTCAGCGTCTCATATAGGAGTAGTTTATAACCTCCATCTCCCTCTCCTCAGCGGCTCATATAGGAGTAGGTAATAACCTCCATCTCCCTCTCCTCAGCGGCTCATATAGGAGTAGGTAATAACCTCCATCTCCCTCTCCTCAGCGGCTCATATAGGAGTAGGTAATAACCTCCATCTCCCTCTCCTCAGCGGCTCATATAGGAGTAGGTAATAACCTCCATCTCCTTCTCCTCAGCGGCTCATATAGGAGTAGGTAATAACCTCCATCTCCCTCTCCTCAGCGGCTCATATAGGAGTAGGTATCAGTGGTCAGGAAGGCATGCAGGCTGTCCTGTCCTCTGATTACTCCTTCGCTCAGTTTCGTTACCTAGAGGTAAGAGAGATTGGCACCCATCAGTGATGGTTTTAAAATGTATTGGGATTTTAAACATGGATTCAATTATTTAACTATTGTTATGTTTTTCATTTAAATAATATCAGATTAATTTCTAAAACAACATATAGATGTGAAAGGTTGTTGTGATTTTCAGCGCCTCCTGCTGGTCCATGGGCGCTGGTCCTACCTGAGGATGTGTAAATTCCTCCGCTACTTCTTCTACAAGAACTTCACCTTTACCTTTGTGCACTTCTGGTTTGCTTTCTTCTGCGGCTTCTCTGCGCAGGTGAGAGAACCAGGGAAGACAAGGAAAGCGGGAGAAAACTGGGATCGTTTTTATTTAAAGGGATTAGGATTACAGAGAAAATACGACTTTTGGGTTTAGGTGGGAAATCCTTTTTCTGGAGTGACATTCTTTTTATTTACCCAATCAGAAAGACCAGGTGTGTTGAAATAACTGATCTTTGAACTGATCAATTAGCTAAATTTAACACACCTTGCTTGTCTAGTTCGTTGAATGTAACCTTGACCCAGAGATTCCATATCATTAAAAGGGATCATTGTCGCTATAAACTAGATACTTTGGCAATGTGTATATATATATATAAATGTATGGAAAAGAGTGAACAACATCATTTGGGTATGAAGTAACTGATAATAACTTGAAGTAACGTTTGGTTATACAACTTTTCAGTATTTTTTTTTTATATGTTTTTTGGTTTCTTGCAGACGGTCTATGACGAGTGGTTCATTACGCTGTATAACCTCGTTTACACAGCCCTACCTGTGTTAGGCATGGGTCTCTTTGACCAGGTAAGCCTGTGTTAGGCATGGGTCTCTTTGACCAGGTAAGCCTGTGTTAGGCATGGGTCTCTTTGACCAGGTAAGCCTGTGTTAGGCATGGGTCTCTTTGACCAGGTAAGCCTGTGTTAGGCATGGGTCTCTTTGACCAGGTAAGCCTGTGTGAGTGTGTGTGTGAGTGTGTGTGTGTGAGTGTGTGTGTGTGTGTGAGTGTGTGTGTGAGTGTGTGAGTGTGTGTGTGAGTGTGTGTGTGTGTGAGTGATTATGCTTGGTCTGTGTCTCCCACAAAATCACCCAATCCCTCGGCGAGCTGTTAAGCGTGTGTCTCTGTCTCCCTCCGGTGGCCAGGATGTGAATGACATGTGGAGTTTCCAACACCCCAAGCTGTATGTCCCCGGCCAGTTGAACCAGTACTTCAGTAAGTCAGCCTTCTTTAAGTGCGCCCTGCGCAGCGTGTACAGCTCTGTGGTGCTGTTCTTCGTCCCGTACGCCGCCATGCGCGACACGGTCCGCAATGACGGCAGAGACATCGCCGATTACCAGTCCTTCGCCCTGCTGACACAGACCTGCCTGGTGTTCACCGTGTGTATACAGGTACAGCCTAAAGCCACACCCACAGCCTAAAGCCACACCCACAGCCTACTACCGTAGCCACACCCACAGTCTACTCTTTATCTCTCTAGCAAGAAGATGGTCTAAAACCAATTTATCCCCCCCTTCCCCCTACTGTAGCTTGGTCTGGAAATGTCCTATTGGACGGCGGTGAACCAGCTGTTTGTGTGGGGGAGTCTGACGATGTACTTTGTCGTCACCTTCGCCATGTACAGCAACGGCATGTACCTAGCTGCCCCTGCCTCCTTCTCCTTCATAGGTAAGCACCAGACCTTCCTCACCATACCACACACTGACGCTCTCCTCCAGACCTTCCTCAGCATACCCCACACTGACCCTCACCTCCAGACCTTCCTCACCATACCACACACTGACCCTCACCTCCAGACCTTCCTCTAATACCACACACTGACCCTCACCTCCAAACCTTCCTCTAATACCACACACTGACCCTCACCTCCAAACCTTCCTCTAATACCACACA
>JACXGK010014140.1:0-11963 GCA_016801125.1 Novumbra hubbsi
CTACAGTCTGTCTGTACTACTCATATGTTTTGTACATCTCAAAGATGAGACTCTACAGTCTGTCTGTACTACTCATATGTTTTGTACATCTCAGAGAGGTGAGACTCTACAGTCTGTCTGTACTACTCATATGTTTTGTACATCTCAAAGATGAGACTCTACAGTCTGTCTGTACTACTCATATGTTTTGTACATCTCAGAGATGTGAGACTCTACAGTCTGTCTGTACTACTCACCAGGTGTGGGCTTTGGGTAGATTGTTGGTGTTGGCATCAATCTGATGGATGGTGAAGAGCCTGGGCCCTGCCGCACCTAGATGAACACAGAGAGAGAGAGAGGAGGGACAGAGAGAGAAAGAGGAGGGACAGAGAGAGAGAGAGGAGGGACAGAGAGAGAGAGAAAGAGGAGGGACAGAGAGAGAGAGAGGAGGGACAGAGAGAGAGAGAAAGAGGAGGGACAGAGAGAGAGAGAGAGAGAGAGCGAGAAAGAGAACGGAGGGAGAGAGAGAGAACGGAGGGAGAGAGAGAACGGAGAGAGAGAGAGAGAAACGAGGGAGGGAGAGAGAGAAATGAGGGAGAGAGAGAGAGAAAGGAGGGAGAGAGAGGCAGACAAACAGACAGACATGCTGAAGTCAGATCGTTGAGGGACCAGTTATAAACTGTGTTAACAACAAAGTGGCTGCTGTTTGACGCCAAACAACTAGGACCATATACCACCAGTGCTGCTATTGGTCTTCCTGCAACATGTTGACATGTCATTCTAAACAAACTCTGGGTTGCTAATCATTTGATCTTTCATAGAGCCCGGCTTAATAGAACACTGTGCCATGCCTGAAATATCCAGCAATGAACACTCGGAAAATAACAAAGCCCACCACTGTTTCGGTAAAAAGGTAAAAAAATGGATGGGACTTAAAAATTGAGCCAAAAGGAAACTCAGACAGAACTAAGGACTTACCATTTCTGATGTCAACATTATAGTTTGGAACTGGCTCTACGTTTTGAGACTGTAGAGTGAAACAAGCTGACATTTCAGATTACGATTGGCTACCTCAGTTGAACTAAGCTCTTGCGGCATTAATAAGTTATGTTCTTAGTGAGTGGATACCATTAGTTCAGAGACCCTACAATGCATCCGGCCAATCCAGAAGGGCCCTTTAAATTAGGCGTCCATTTTAAAGACGGGTCGCGGCGTGTGTATGTGAGAGAGCGGGACCAAAGACTTATTGAGGGAGCGGGTGATCCAGTGGGTTTGAGGGAGGAAGTGTATGATAATGAATACATAGAAATCCATCCAAGCATAAGGCAAACACACAAAATACTTTCCCTCAGCACGCAAACAAACTAACACCCCCCGAATGACACACACACCTTGTAGTGCCTTGAAGCCCTGCAGAGGGACTCGGGACGACCCGGTGACAAACTGCAGCAGCCGGGCCCGGCGCTCCTCGTCGTAGGACTCCACGGCTTTCCAGAACCACTTGACCACGTTGCTGTCGGCCGTGCAGTGCTTCAGGCGCGTGTTGCTCTTCCAGTCGGCGATATCGATCTTCCCCAGGCCGCACACGATCAGCTGGGGTAAGAGGGACAAGACGGGTGACTGGAAAGGGCGCACATCGTTTCCGGCGCTCCTCTCCGTATTCCCGCACCGCGACAGACTCTCCCATCGGGTTGAGTTTCATTTATGAGTAAAAAACATCAATCGACAATGTGTGCGATGGAAGAAATGCTCTTTGAAGACTGTAGGTTCGCTGTCACTCAAAACGGCCTGTGACGTAGCGCCACGGTAACACCACGCGGAACACAGTCTGGGTCTGAGCTGTAACTGTGCTGCTAGCTGTCCAGTGGTCAACGCAAAGCGGCCCACATCCCTGGTCTCATTGTGATCTTTGAGCACCCTGAGGCAACTGGAGCGCTTGCACTGGGTGAGTGAGCGTGCCCTAAAAAGGAACCGCATGATGGATGAGCAGGGGAGGGGGACAGTGGAATGGATGGTCGTGGACGCCTTAAAACCCTCACATAGACCCACTTGTTGGATGAACGAGGGGGAAACAGTGGAATGGATGGTTTTGGAGACCTTGGATTCCTCAACTCAACTCTGGACCTTGAAACCAGACCTACTTCTCCTCGCAAGCTTTTAATCGGGGACTGGTTTTAGCCCCGGTACACCAGACGGATGCAGTTAATGATGAGGTAGAACAGAACTCGTAAGTTAAGGAAGGACTCGCAAATTCACATTCCCAAATCTGTTGGGAGTGGCGGTGACGACAGAACCAGAAAGAGAATTAAACAGGATCAAAGTATGACGGGAAAAGGAGGGATATAATTATTATTTATGTTGTATACCACAAATAAAATGAAATCCCAAGATCTCTGACTCATCGCGAAATGTTTCCCCCCCCCCCAATTCAGGACACCCACACAAGGATTTACACTCAAGAAATGATGTCATGTTTCCAGTAAGCGACTTATTCCTTCCCTCAGGCGTGTTATACCCAACTGTCCACATACCTCGAGCTCTTTCTCATCAAAGGACTTGAGCAGGTGCTGGGGGATGACCTCATTGAAGCCTTTCTGCAGGGCCAGGAACTGAGCCTCGATGCCGTGGAGGAACCGCCAGTTCACATACAGTCTGGAGAGAGACACGACAAGACGTCAGTCCCTCAGCGCCGGTCCCAAATTACACCGCGTTGTACGCACAGCGGTCCTCGCCAAAAGCTTATCTGGGTGCCACGCTGCGCATCTGACCAACACCAAATGTACTGAAACGCTGCCGTCCTCTCACTAACTACTGGATTTGGAATAGTCCTCTGATGTCCTTGGCGAAATAACAAATGACTCTGAAATTCACAACATGCCATATCATAACGCTGAACCAGGAGGATTCTCCACTAGCAACTTGCAGGCAGGTTAACGTGTCCCTCCACGGTGTTACGAACGGCGCGCGTCTCATACCTCACATACTCCTTCTTGGTGTCCTCGCTGACGGAGACCGTCTTGCCGTTGGGTTTGAGCTCGTGCTGGATGATCTCCCCATAAGCGTTGTGCTCCACACAGAACGTATGGTCCAGCACGCCCGTGATGTCATTGTCCCTGGTGGGCAGCAGATGGAATAAGGCCGTGGTAATGAACGGCTGATAACATGGGGACGGTACCGTCAACAGGGGGCGCTAAAGCTAACCAAACCATCATTACGAGAGTGAACGTGTTACCCAGAGCGTATCGAACAGGCGTGTACTCACAAGATCCAGACCAGGCTCTTGTGGAGGTCCGGGTCCACAGACTCCATGTCGTCCAGGGTGATGGGCTTGCCCAGCAGCTGCTTGTAGAAGGGCAGGGTGAAGCCCCCGTCGATGTAGTGGCCGTGGAACACCGCCATGCCCATGATGCGACCCACAAAGTGGAAGTAGGAGAGGTGCTCCTGTGGGAGGCGGGGGAAAAGGGGGGAGGTTTCACTCGACCTATGACCTTACTCAACCGCTGGGTTCCGGGAGACGTAGAGAGGGGATGCGAGGGTCAAGAGAGCGTGATGGAGGTCCTCTCAGGGATGCATAGTTTTGGTGGGATGGTTTTCTTGAGAAACGTCTGACTCAACCATAATTCACTGTCGCCATCTTGTCTCTTTATTTGTACTCCTTCGGCCTCCTACTCATCATTGCAAACAGCCAGCCCAATATGAGACGTGACAAAGTGGAATAATCCTAATTGGGCCGCCTTGCTAAAGAAATCCATCACACATTTAACTTTTTCACGTTTTAGTTTGCGTAAGAAAATTTTGATTTTTTTCTGGGGGGACAAAATAAAGAGGTCAATGCAAAAGTCTGTAAAAGCTTTACGCACCAACATTGTGTGCTGTTTACAAAATGTAGGTTTGGAAATACTTGTTCTGTTTGGAAATACTTGTAACATGAATTCCTCACCAGGTGTCTGGTGGAAATCAGAACAAAGCATCTAGTGATTAGTTCAATCTCGTTTTTAAGCCCCACATGTTTTAATCAGCTCCCTGCAGCCACTACCATGCTAAAAAACCTAAAGCTTTGTGATGTCCCAAACAAAAGGCTTTTCATTTAGACCGCACATCAAAACTACACAGCCTGACCAGTCCATTGGAGTGTGTTGATGAAGGTTAGGTAGAAGCATTTGTATTACATCACAGCCTTGTTGCCTTCACAGTTGCTCTTATTGGATTACATATATATATTTTACTTGCGGTCATTGATGTCTTAATAGTTAAAACATTTGGTATTTTAATCTGTGCTTGAATTCACTACTTGACTGAGGGCTTGTTCAGCTGCTGTATATATAATATTATAATATTTGTTAGGAGACATTTGACTCCTGAACAAATTTTGGCTTGTTTAAACAAGGGGCAATGATACTTATGCAATTGCTATATTCTAGTTAAACAATTTTATAAAAGAAAGTGTGGTATTCGAGTCGGCTTGAAAATATTTTATCACAAAAAAAGTGAATAAATTTCATTCTTCTCTTCTGTATCTGTCCATGAATAACCTCCTGTCAGCTGTATCTGTCTCTCACCGGGTTCACAGCGCTGTCAGGGTTGATCTGCAGGGTGTATATGTCGTCTCTGGAGTACTGGAACAAGCCGTAGTACGGGTTCAACATCTCATGAGACAACAGGTACAGCCACTCCCTAAACACACAAACACACGTCATTCATGTCACAGCAGCATATTAAAAACATAACACTTTGGTGGGCGAAATGCCAGAATGTTCCGTGAAGTACCTCCCCCCCGAGCGTTATCTAGTCTGGGTAGCAGACTGGTGGTGTGAAGGGTCACAGTACCTGGCCACCCCCCCATAATCCAGACCCTCCTCTCCTCTGAACTTCACCATCAGTCTCTTCCACAGGTCCTTGGGACGCATCTTCATCACCTGGCGGTACGACTCCTGCAACGACAGGAAGAGAAAGGCCGCGTCAACCTACCGGGGACCCAACGCAAGCCAACGGGACGAAGGGGGGTGGTGGGAAGGCGCCGAACTCATAGATTGGCTGTGAAAGGTTTTCGCTGCGTTTGGCGCCAAGGAATACACGCAAACACCAATGAGACCCAACCTGCAGGCTTCTGGACCCTCAAATCACAGCGTTTGTCTTCCTAAACATAAAGCGTCAAGAATGTCCCGGAAGCTTGTTGACGGACGGAACGGACGGGTGTTGGGTCTTTTCATTGAAGAGAGACGCCACTTGACTCTGCCTCACACAGGTACCAACACAGAGCCCCTCTCCTGGCTCTACTAGGCTCCACAGGCTCTCCTGCCTGCCCTCCCAGGCCTGTCTCTCTCCCTAGAAGGTCTGCCGCCACCAGACAGGGCAGTGGTGGAGCTTCAGGGGGCACCCAAGTAGAGTAGAGAGAGCAAGACTATTAGTGGGGGGAATTGGCCACTGGCCAGCGCGTGCTGGCAGACAAACGCATCGGTCCCTGTTGGAAGGAACAGTCGCTTTTTAGCACTTAGCCCCCCCCCCATCCCCCCGATTGTCACGTCGTCGCATTGCTTAACTTGTACTGCCGAGCTATTTCGAGCTGCCTGTGTGTGCGGGTGTGTGTGTGTGTGTGTTTGGCCCCAAACCCAGCCACTGCTGCCTCTCTCCTCCCTTTCAACTACTGAAATCATCCTGAAAGAATGCTTGGCTCTGGAAGAACAGATGACTGGGAGGAGAAAGAGAGAGAGAGAGAGAGAGAGAGAGAGAGAGAGAGAGAGAAAGAGAGAGAGAGAAAGAAAGAGCTGTGGGGTTTTAACAGACTCGAGCTGGGAAGTTAAACTGGGAATGGTAAATACCTTTTATTTTCTCTGTGTGTGTGACAGCCTTATACATGTGCAGACTGAGACCGGTGGCAAAGCCGGTCGTCAATGTAGCGGGGGTGTGTTTGTGAGCATGTTGGTTAGTTAATAAATCATATTCGCACTTCGTATAGAGAAAGTGGCTTCATGCTCTTCTAGCAGGTTTATTTCTGGGTAGGTTCTCGTTGGCTTCCGCAAAGCGGATGCAAGTACCAACTGACACGCCGACAAGACCTGCTGGTGTATGGAAGGGGGGCTTTGGGGTCCTCAGGCTTCCTCCCATACCTCAAAGATCTCCTCGCGGCAGACCTCAATGCGACAGTGTCCTGCCTGGGGCTGCTGCTGAGACAGCTCCTGGCGGAGGATCTTCAGCTTCTGCACCAGGTCCCTCTTGTACTTGGGCACGGTGAGGCACTCCGCCTCCTCTGGGAGCTGGGCCGGCGACAGCGTCGGGATCTGCTGGGGGGGCTGCGTCTCCTTCAGCTGGTTCGACTGGCGACCACTGATGGGGAAGGGAGGGAGGACGATTAGCATTATGTTATCCATCCATTGTTATCCATCTCGTGTGTGTGTGTGTATGTACATATGTCTCTTATCTGTCACGTTACAACACTGATTTTACAGTGTGCTCAGAAACACAGGTTATGTGAGACAGAAACACAGAGCACAATGTCCTTGTAGTCAGAGACAACCATGAATGTGGTTTCGATACTGGACAGCTCCATTCCTAGCAATACAAATTGGGTGGGGGGTGTACAATGACATGGGTGAAGAGCCCCTTGAGGGACCCCTTGGGACCTCCACATGCTCCAGTGGCAGACTGACCAACCTTCATTGGAGCTTTCAAGAACCCCCATCCTCTTATTTTCTCTGCTCAAAGACAACATGGTAGAAATCCCAGACTCAATGTGAACCAGATCTCATTATAGACTGAAGCTTTCACTGGGTGCCCAGGTGGGATTAGCACACAGCCAAGATAAAGAAAAAGGAAAGAGACATAGAGAGGTGCACTCAAAAGAGAAAAACCTGGACAGGGGCACAAAAGAGAAAAAAGGCATATAGAAGGGAACGCGCAAAGGAGAAAGACATATAGAAGGAGGCACGCAAAGGTGAAAGACATATTGAAGGGGGCACGCAAAGGAAAGAGACAGGAGGTATACAAAGGAGAAAGACATATAGAAGGAGGCACGCCAAGGAAAAAGACATAGAAGGGGGCATGCAAAAGAGAAAGACATATAAAAGGAGGCATGCAAAGGAGAAAGACATATAGAAGGAGGTATACAAAGGAGAAAGACATATAGAGTGGGGTATACAAAAGAGAAAAAGACAAAGACGGGGGTACACAAAGGAAAGAGACAGGAGGTATACAAAGGAGAAAGACATATAGAAGGAGGCACGCAAAGGAAAAAGACATAGAAGGGGGCACGCAAAAGAGAAAGACATATAGAAGGAGGCACGCAAAGGAGAAAGACATATAGAAGGAGGTATACAAAGGAGAAAGACATATAGAGTGGGGTATACAAAAGAGAAAAAGACAAAGACAGGGGTATACAAATGAGAGTAAGCAAGATAGAAGGGCCCACAAAAGATAATGTAGGCCCTTTTGACTTAGCTACTGTCAGGGCCTTCTTCTAGTTGTACAGTAGCACAGTCAAAGCTCAAACAGAGGCAATTCACATAGAGGGAGGTGAAGCTGGGGTGTGAAGTGTGTTCACCCTGCATCCTTGATCTTCAGAGGTGAGAAGTGTGTACACACTGCATCCTTGATCTTCAGGGGTGAGAAGTGTGTTCACCCTGCATCCTTGATCTTCAGGGGTTAGAAGTGTGTTCACCCTGCATCACTGATCTTCAGGAGTGTGAAGTGTGTTCAACCTGCATCCTTGATCTTCAGGGGTGAGAAGTGTGTACACACTTCATCCTTGATCTTCAGGGGTGAGAAGTGTGTTCACACTGCATCCTTGATCTTCAGGGGTGAGAAGTGTGTTCACCCTGCATCCTTGATCTTCAGGGGTGAGAAGTGACCAAAAAGGTGTTATATTTGGAGTTGTCCAAAGCTAAATGGGCCCACTGTTCCGCCGGTTCGTATCCCTGTATAATCAAGCTGCTTGGTATTTATTTTATTGGTAGAGTGGAGGCCCTCTATGTCAAACAGAGGATAAGGCTTGGATTGTAGGCTGCAAACCACACACACACACACACACACACGGGTAAAGAGGCCCTTAAACTAAATTGGAAGGGGTTCCTCTTGGCTCAAATTTGTAAAGCCTATGAACCATATAATAAAGCACAATTTGAGAATGTTTGCAGAGGGTGCGTGCTGTAATTAGAAATGCATTTCAGCATAGTTTGCCGTTTCCAGTGCTCGATTCGGAACAACCTTGGCTTATTCCTACATCATAAATATAGGAGTACAAATGCGTCTCAGTAAAAAAGAAGAAGAAATCTACCCCAAAAAATACTAAAATCAGCCTGGCACAAAACTCATGAGGGTTTTTCGTGGGCATGCCTTGGTGAAATATGACCATCAGTGGAGGAAGAAAAACTTTCAAAATCAATCTACAAGCCTAGAATTGTATTATTGTTATTCCAAGATAGAGGTCCAAGGCGAGGGGGCTTCTTGGGAAATTGGCACTGCTTTGGCGGGAGCCTGTAGGACGATCTGACGATGGCTGCCAGCCAATCAAAAGCTCCTTTATGGAGCGGGGTGCCGAGGAGTACTACGCTATTACCTCGCTCCATGGCCTTTTGCGCTGTCTGAACAGCAGGGGAAGAAGCGCCACCGCCCCAAGGGGTCATCCAAAAAGCACCACCGCAGACTCCTACCTACTAAGAACAGTGTGTGTGTGTGTGTGTGTGTGTGCAGGGGCACCATGCCGCTCAATCATCTTCCCCGGATCCGGAAGGGAGACTTTTCCTATTGGGAGTGGAGGGCCAAGTTTCCCCCAGAGAGAAGTCAAAGGCGTACATAGAGAACGCCATGTCAGCGGAGGACTACCCTAGACCCACAAAGGTGGCTTTTACAAAACAGGGGCAGCCTCTCAAACGCTGACATTATAACCACTGTCTCCCACTCACACAGACAATATAACCACTGTCTCACACACACGATAACCGCAGTCACACAAAGTCGCTTAGACATTGACGATTGAAAGCTTTGCTCGCAGACAGGCGTTCATAGCATTTCGGTTCCTACTGTACGTGTCACAAGGAGAAAAAACCCCAACACTGAGGCCCACACGCACACAGAAAGAAGACTCAACACACCTAACAAAGTCAGCCTCTTTGCGCCAACCCAACACCGCCCACAATCTCGACATGAGAATAGCGCAACTGCTCACAGCGCTGAAGAAACATGCGTTTAGCCTGGAACACGGAGAAATGTGAGCGTTAGGTGTAGCGAGGGCCGCAGCCGTGTACACGTGTCAGACATTTTCCAGCGGTCTAAAGGTCTATTCCCGTCTGGAGCTGAAGCAGCCAGTCCAATGTCGACCGCCTGGCGCTGCGTTGACAAAACAGCCGGGTAAAGTGCTACTCCATCAGCCACCACGACTACCCGTTCAGCATGTCCTTTTAAAGGCTCTTTGAACCGCTGAATGAAATGACTCATTCGTCTGCCGTCTTTCTCCTCTTTGACTTCGATCTTCTTTCATTCCAGCGGAAAGCGCGGAGGATAGGGTAGGGCGTGAGCTTTAATGGGTTTTGTGTGACTACAGCGCCGGTGAAATAAGAGCGGACTATTGACATTTACATTGCAGTTATTGTGAATGGGGATTTGATCTTAACGTACTGGGCCAAGTGACGCTGAAGTGATTCGAGTGAGGCATCTGAGCGGATTGTTCTCTCTTGAGTGTATGTTGGATTATTCAATTGGGGAACACTTCAAAACCAACGGCACGTACAAGTTCTCAGCCATTTTTGAGCCCTCCATCATTAACTCTCCCACTTACTAGCGTCCAATGACGTCGCTACATCTAATTCTACCCTTACATTGGATGCACCATAGCACCAAAGAAAATTCCTTGTATGTGTAAATGTACTTGGCAATAAAGCTTATTCTGATTCCTTTCCTCTTTTCCCTGCTCGCCCTCCACCGCGCTAAACTGAAGATCCTTTAGATTGGATTTTCTTGGGGAATTTATTTTATCAGGCAGTTATCAATCAGATAGGAATGTGATTATTTTATATAAAATGGAGTGAAACAGAAAGTGTGTAAGACACCTGAAAACAATGATAATGAAAGACTTTTCCTGTGAAATGTAAGCATGCAGAAAAAAAAAACATCAACACGACGTAGCGAAACTGTAGTCTCTTACGTGAAGACACATTAAAACTACATTAAATCAGTGAGGTAATAAAAAGCATGTTCTGTCTGACTCAAACCTAAAGGGCCTGAGGAATCCCAGCGAACAAACATTCATAAAGAGTGTTGTGGGCTATAGCGGATGTTCTGGAAAATATTCTGAAATCCTGGGGCTAATGGCAGACAGATGTGTTGATGGTGGGCTGGGTCAGACCGCAGCAGCACCGCAAGGCTAGTTAGCCAGCCGGACATACTTTATCTGCCCGAGACGGGCTTGCAGACGTTTTACTGGAACCACAAGAGATCAGTGTTGGAATGAGTGAAACAATTAAGAGACACAGACAGAGGCACATACAAACAGCTCACACCCAGTCACCGATAACAAAATGTCTCTTCAGACGGCATGTACTTCATCTCTCATATCAGCTACATTACCTGGTCTCTCTTTTCCTCTGTGAATTTGGCCTGTTGTCAGACAGAAAAACTATTTTTAACTCCAGATCAGAGCATCTCAACAGTCAGAGAATACAACCGCGGTCCAAGTAGTGCCTTTAAAACCCACCCGATTGCCAGCGACGCCATGAGAAAACCAGGTTTTTAGAAGGAGCCCGGGGGTCAAATAAATAGAGCGTACGCCGGCAGCCCAGGGGTCAAATAAATAGAGCGTACGCCGGCAGCCCAGGGGTCAAATAAATAGAGCGTACGCCGGCAGCCCGTGGGTCAAATAAATAGAGCGTACGCCGGCAGCCCGGGGGTCAAATAAATAGAGCGTACGCCGGCAGCCCGGGGGTCAAATAAATAGAGCGTACGCCGGCAGCCCGGGGACCAAATTCCAGGGAGATCTGATCCTTCTGGGTTAACTGATGCTAAAGCTAACACACGCACTCTCATCCCACCTCCAATCTACTTCCACAGCTCCAATAGACAGCTGGCGGACGAACTAATGCTAAATGCTACACGGACCTGAACGGCGGCCCACCGCGGGACGAATGACATAACGCACGCAAGGGGCGCAGGGGAAAGCGGGGCACGACCGCAACGGCCGCGAGGAAATGTCCCACCAGCGGAGAGCGGCCTGGTGCCGCAACAGGTCGGACGCGACTCTTACCGGATGCGGAGCCATGCGTCTCGAAACCCCCCCCCCCCACGTGCGACTCGTTCTCCCGTTGCCCGACCTCCCCGGCAGCGCCGCGGGTCGGCGTGAACCGGCTGGGATAGCTTTGCGGCGGTTTCACCACATGTGCATGCTATTTACGCCGAATGACCAGATGTGGATTTCACAAACAGCCGCCTCGTGCCAGACATTGTTTTTGCAAGGCTTCTGACTGAGAACTCTTATTAAAAGGCTGAGAAACAGCACAGGATTCCAGCCGGACCGTAACAACAAACTCCAACCGACTCCAGTGATCCACGGCGGAGCTTGGTCTGGCGGTGGTTTAACAAGTCTACCTAAAACACAAAGCCCCTCCTGGTCCCGCAAAGACCACCTTAATGGTAAAGCAGCATGGGCACACCAGTGGGAAGGACAGTACACAGCGCAGACACACCCAGCTGGCCAATGATTTAGTCTAGCGGTATCTGATCGAAATCCAGTGAGTTTCTTCAGAGGTGGTACCCAGCCAGCGCCGAACCCCAGCCCAGAGGCTTTTCATGGCACGAGGAAATCAACACATGTTAGTCTGCAGTTTGGTACGAGTGGGCATAGCATGTGTGAGGGAGAGTGTATGTGTGAGGGAGAGTGTATGTGTGAGGGAGAGTGTATGTGTGAGGGAGAGTGTATGTGTGAGGGAGAGTGTATGTGTGAGGGAGAGTGTATGTGTGAGGGAGAGTGTATGTGTGAGGGAGAGTGTATGTGTGAGGGA
>JACXGK010014141.1:0-11958 GCA_016801125.1 Novumbra hubbsi
AGCTATTTGTATTATTCCATTAATATTTCCCCAATACAACATTGAGCGCGATAGTAGAAACCAGGTATAAAACCAAGCCAGACCGGCAACTTTACCCATTGTAGTTACTGCAATGGGTAAGTGCGTGTCAATAAATAAGTCCCTGTAGACTCATGGGAAAATTTTGCACCCAACGTCGCTTTAGAGGGGTAACAATGTCTCTGCGCTTCTAGTGTTAAAGAGAGGTTGTTATCATGGCACCATGTGATAAGTTCTACTACATCACTTTTATATGCTCTCTCATCCCTGTTGGTGTCAGGTGTTTTTTATATAATTTTTTTTATAGATTTTCTAAAATTAAGAACAAAAATATAAACATGTACATAAGCATTCAATACTTTATTGAAGCACCTTTGGCATCAATTACAACCTCAGTCTTTTTTAATATGATGCTACTCTCTTGGCACACTTATTTTGGGCAGTTTCTCCCATTCTCCTTTGCAGGACCTCTCAAGCTCCATCAGGTCCAGAGTTGTTCAACGGGTTCAAGTTTGGGCTCTGGCTGGGCCACTCAAGGACATTCATAGAGTTGTTCCGAAGCCAATCAAGGATGTCTCTGTACATTGCTGCATTCATTCATCTGCATTCCCTCAATCCTGACTAGTCTCCCAGTTCCCGCTGCTGAAAAACATCCCGACAGCATGATGTTTCCACCACCATGCTACACTGTAGAGATGGTATTGGCCAGGTTTTTCAGGTTATTGTTTTTCATGGTCATTGTTTCTCATGGTCTTAGAGTCCTTCAGGTGCCTTTTGGCAAACTCCAGACAGGCTGTTTTGTGCCTTTCCCTGAGGAGTGGCTTCCGTCTGGCCACTCTGCCATACTTGCCTGATTGGTGGAGTGCTGCAGAGATGGTTGTCCTTCTGGGAGGTTCTCCTCTCTTCACTGAGCAACGCTGGAGCTCTGTCAGAGTGACCATCAGGTTCTTCGCCACCTCCCTGACTAAGGCCCTTCTCCCCTGATCGCTCAGTTTTTCCGGGCAGACAACTCTGGTTCCAAACTTCTTCCATTAACGAATGAAGGAGGCCACGTGTTTATCGTAGGAATTAGGTTAGCTGTATAGGTTTTAGCTTGTGACCGGCAGGTTAAAGGTGACGGGACCTTGTTATAATTGATTTACTTTGACATAGCTTGCCCGGCCATTCTCCTAACTGAAAAGTTATATAGAGGCAGGTGTGGCCCGATGGGCTGAGTTATGTGCATTCTAAATTTTCAGTCAAGTCTGCAGGGTAAACATCTAGGAGCGAATCCCTCTAGGGGTCTGAGCTACATGACATATAACAACCCATATAATAAAAAAAAAAAACATGATTTCACCCTTTTATGTTAGAGGGCATCCAAATCATTGCATGTAGTAGTAATAAAAGGTCAGTGTGAAATGCTGGCACCATTGAATAAAAGGCAGATCGCACATGCACAGAATCACTAATTTAAAATCTACTCAGTTCATTTTAACTTTAACTTATTTAACCAAACTTTTGTGTAATAAATCTCATTTACAATTTACCCTTCATATTGTACATATTGTAAAATTATTACAGTTCAGAGTGTGAACTTACCACATATTTAATTATTCAGTGTGCCTTGGTTGTTTATTAAACAAATGTGTTTCTTTCAGAAATATGGATGGAGATTTGTTTATGGTAAGCTAAAGACCCTCCCCCACATCAAGAGTTCCCTCATCTTCCAAACTTCCAATTTAACCTCTGTAGAATTCAAACTACTTCCCCCGAGTCCGAATCAGAGAATGTCTACACGATCACGTCTCCAAAGTAAATGCCTTTATTACAGATATATCTGGAGATCGTTCCCCACAATACAGCCAAGAAGATCTGAATTTCTTGTTCACCTGGACACAGTTTTATTCAGCCCCCTCCCCACCCCAGTCATTGTATAGAATTCTCTGAGTGTGCTTCCTGGGTGGAGTGTCCCGTCTTGCCGACCCCATCTCTGACCTTGGGGCCATCTGGTGACCTCGGAGGCAGACGAGGAAGACAGTTGAAGGGGTAGCCTGGCGCCGGGAGATCTGCCAGGACACCTCTGCTAGCTTGTTTACTTTTCCTCTTCTTCTTCTTTGTCTGTATCAGTGGGTGTTAAGCTAGAAGGCAATAAACATGTCTTCCTATACACAGTGTCCTTGCCTTAACCTCTTGACTTATGGTCCTACTCCTGGAATGTACTAATTAACATTTTATCACCCCAGCCTTGCTATCTCTAAGTTTACCCCCACAGGCACGGTGTGCTATCTAATCTTTACCAAAATATTCCACACCTCTGGATGCAAGGTTGAACGTGCTGTTGCCCACGTCTCCTCATTAAATGTCTGGAGGCCATAACAAACACAACAGGAAGTCCTTTACCCATGAGGATGGTGATAGGATTTTAGAAGTTTTGTCCAAACGGAAAACGAGATGTTTCAGGTCTGTTGTAGAACATTGTCAACCAATGTCCTCCTCATACATCATTTAGTAGGCAGAATTAAAATGCATACTCCACGTTGAAATAAGACTGACTGCAAAACCTGACTGCAAAACCTGACTCTCTGTCTGATGTGCCACCTATGGGTAAACAACCCAAAGAGGATAATAGGCAAGCATAAAGGGACGTTCGCGTCTTCAACACTGGATTTTCTGAAAGATGGATTATACAAGATTGTATGCCATGGGTGTGACAAAAAACATGTACCGTTCATGTACTGTTTGTAACTACATATTTACAGCGGTAAGGCTGATATGTATATCCATAATATATGGGCCATAGACCATACACCCTGTGTCTTTGTGCTTAACTATTGTAATGTTCAGGGTAGGTAGGAAGAAGCAAATGCTAGGACCAAGGTGGATGTCCAAAAAAGGTTTGTATTCGAGTTCTTCCCAAACAAGCAGAAACAAATACTGACTTACAAAAACCAAGAACATAAAATGTTACATAGATGAAATGCCAGACTGAGTTATATTTCTGCACTAAATAAACACTTCTCTAAACACGCAAAGCAATCACCGACACAAAACTGTGAGTAACCCTGTGCTTAAATCATATTCCCAAACAAAGGAATGTGAAAAAGATGCGTGAGTGCAACGTTCGAGTCCTCCTGGGCACCTGCGCCTTTTTGCTTTCAAAAGGGAGGGAACTCTGAACGCAAGGTGGAGGGTGCAGGACCCTGAGCTGGTGTTACAAGTATAGATTATTTATTTTAGGAATTATGCATTTAGTCATTTTAGGAATTGGTCATCTCGCGACACGTTCCACAATTTTAAGAAGGAAATTCTAACAGTGAAAGGAAATCCCAGTTCTGGAGAGGTGTGTGGTTTAAAAATGAGCAGTGGATATTTTCGATTGTAATTATTATTTTCTATACCATTTTAATGTAACCAGTATTTTTAGGTCAACATTATTGATTCACAAATTACAATTAGAACATTTTCACTTATTTAGCTCATGTCATTGCAAGGTTGTGTTTTGTAACATTCACATGCACTACTGTCTATTTCTCC
This sequence comes from Novumbra hubbsi, assembly GCA_016801125.1. NCBI lineage: Eukaryota > Metazoa > Chordata > Actinopteri > Esociformes > Umbridae > Novumbra > Novumbra hubbsi. Next base: position 3,535 of record JACXGK010014141.1, read on the forward strand.
AAGAAGAAACCAGCATGTTTTTGCACCTAAACAGGTTTTAGGGGATTTACCATCTCAAGCCGTGTGTAGACTGACAGAGGCTGTTAAGAGCTACATCTCTGTTACAATGCGTCAGCTAGAGTATTTACTCAGAGAGCATGAGTGAGGCGGGAGGAACGAAAAAAACAGGAAGGAGAGGGGATGGTGAATACCGAGAGACCAAGGAAAGAAACAGATGAGAGGAAGAGAAAGGGAGTGAAACAAGCTAGAGGAGAGCACCAACAGAAGATCACGGCACAGCATCAGAGAAAGATGCTCCCTCCTACTGCAATGTGATCTTTCTACAGCTTGGATTCCAAGATGGGTCAGTAAGCTGCAATGAAAGCTATGCAGCCCGAGGAGTGGCTGCAGCCTTTCTTTGGGGAACTCAGTCTGGCAATTGAACTGCTGCATCTCTGACAGAACAGTTATGCCAGTCATGAGCAGGCCAGGGTAGGTAGAGGACATTTTTCTCAGCACTTTGCATGCACAGCTCGGTAGATATCAGATTATAGTCTCGTGTGGTAAAATAGGGATTTGCAGAGACCTAGGAGAGCAGTTTCCCGCAAGGTTGAGGAAAGTATTTGTAATTAAATTACTTGTATTTTTCTATTAGATGAATGTACCAGGCCCTGACATGATTTGTGTACATGTGATTACAGCACATCTGCTCTGCTGTGAAAAGAGAAAACGTAACTGTGCTTTGTTATGTAAGTTTATGGACAGGCTCATGTTTGAGCAAACTGTTTTCCACTAGGGAACTATGGAACTACAATGGGGAAACAAACTATAAGGAACAGCTGTCATCCATGGATGCCCCAGCTGATGAGTCAGATTCCACTCGTAGTCACACTTTCAAAGGCCTGCCTCGATCTCAAAGTGCCTGTGCAGGAAAATCACCTATATTTGAAACAGCAAATACAGGTGTCCAATTCAAGGAGGATTTTCTTACAGGTAAAGAATAGGAAAAGGTTTTGTAGACACAGAAACCATCTTCCCACACAACTGTTAAAATAATTCAGAATAATTCATGACCCATTAAAATGAACATTAAGACCCTCAAATTTCACTGCTGACAGATCCTTAAGATTATTTTCGTGTTGCCACCTCAATAGATTTTTTGCAAAACTGATTGCTAAGTGGTACTGTACTACTACATTGTCTCTATATACCCCCACCCAGAAATTACATTGTTGCATCTGAAACAATACCGTTTTATTGACTTTTAATAATATCCAGCTTAATATAGATGACAATATATAAACTGAAGCCTTGCAGATTTATACTCTCAGGCTGCCTGATTCAACATATTTAGAACAGCTGAAAAGAGTGGGAGAAGTAAATCATTGTTGTGTATGCTTAAAAATATATATTTTCATTGACAGGAAGTCAGACTGAAAAGAAGATTCAGACATCCAAGTCTCATCCAAGTTACACTGGGGAAAAAAGGTTGTCTGAAAAAAATTGCAATAAAGAAACACTTCCCATAACACTCCATGTAGCATCCTCTCTTAAGAATGTTTCCATGACAGGATCTAATTTCCAATCCAATGCTAAGGAAATCTTTGAAGATGGCCAGAAGCTGTATAAGGAAAAGGGTAAAACCAAAAATCAAGAAGTACCCATGACTTCCTGTGCTAATCTCTATCATGTGGACCCAGGCTTTACTATAACGGTGATGAGTGATCCGGTAATTCTCAATGTACAGAACGACCAAAGATCACAAGGTTTGTTGCTGTTAAGCAATGATGACAAGATCAATCTCCAGTTAACCAGTGCAGGGACTAAAGAGCATTTAGTGCCCCCCCCATGTGGCACCATAATAGAAACTAAACAAGTTCAGCAAACTATGGAGATCAGCAAATTAATCTACGACATAAAGACAAGTCAAGAAAGCCCCTCATGTGAGGACAGTGTCTCAGAAACAGAGGATGAATTATTTTCCTCCAGCAGTGAGTGTCTGACCTACATTGAGGAGGATGAAAAGACGCAAGGTGGAGTGAGAGGCAGAGGCAACAACAGCTTTCAACACTTCCCCCAATGCTTAAAAAATGAACCACTCACTCACACTTCATGTCTAAATCCAGCAAAGACACAGGGCACTATTTCAGTTCAGACATTCCCTCAGCCATGCATGAAGCTGTTATCTGAGACATCGGAAATGCCTAAACCTGCTACTAAAGAGTGGTCGAAAACAACTGTCTCTGAGGAGGGTCTGTCAGAAATCCTTTCCCCAGTGGATGAGGTTCTGTCTTATGGAAGCTATGAGTTCCCTCCACCTGTAGCACACTGTCCAGTATATGGGATTGTTAGCTCCTGCCTGCTACCTCCCTCACCTGCTTTTGAGGTAATTACGTGGACTAGTGAAGAGAACTTCCCTTCTCCCGAAGGACATGATCTGTATCTACAAGAGGATCCATCCATTAACAGCGAACACGTTTCTCCTCTTCCTGATGATTTGGTACCACGTTTACAGAAAACAGTCAATTCTTGTGAGGCAATTAATGAACTTACAATGGCAAGCTTTAATGCTTACTCTACCCTTCAGAATGTTTTTCACAAAACACGGAGCACCAGCTGGCCTCTAGGGGAAGAAGCAGACACAGATCCTCTGTTTTACTTTGAAATTGGCGATCAGGTTGTTGTTAGCCTTACCAAACCTGGTGTGCTGAAATACAAGGGGCCGGCAGTATTTGCTGGTGGCATCTGGGCAGGTGTGGAGCTGGACAGGCCAGACGGAAACCATGACGGAACCTTCAGAGGAGTGCAGTATTTTAAATGTGACAGAAACTGTGGAGTTCTGGTCCGAGCAGAAGACATCTCTTATTTGCAAGGGGCACAAGACAACAGGGATCTGGATACGGGAGTGGAGGAAGATCCCTTCTCTGATGAAGAACCACCAAACTGCTCAAAATCAGAAGGAGCTACAGCCTTGTATGTATACGAAGGTGCCAACGTCTTGGGTACATTATCAGAGGGTAACAAAGACAGGGGCCAGAACATGTCAGTAGATTGTCCATTAACCATTAACAAAACCTATAAAGAGAGACAATTTCAAGAAAAAGCATGCCAAATACTTCAAATGAGTCTTTGTGATGAGATGCCTGATGAATCAAGGTCATCGGCCCCAATACTAATATCAGCATCATCTCAAGTGAGTTTTCTTTTAGATCAATATAATTGCACATGTTAGTGTTATGTTCCTCTCCAATCAGATTTTGTAATTGCACAATTTAGGCCTAGCCTATGTCATCACAAACAATTGTTTTGCAGGAGTTTTCTTCTGTGTCAGTCCAAATGTAAGCACCTTCCTAAACAATTCATGATGCCTAAATATGCTTTGAAGCATCCTGAATTGTGGATGCATAGTTGAAGAATGCATTACCGCAGTGCATGCTTACCAGCTAAAGGCTGGTTGAGCGAGCAGTGTGGTAAGAATTGGACTGGCTTGGTGGGTATGATGGCAAAAATCATTAAAATAACTATTATAGGGGACCAACCTGCACCTGACCAGGCACGGCCATCATCGAGAATTGGACGTTTTGTTATGCCTTTTTCTTTGAAAGTGTCAATTTAAATTCCATATTTTTATACATTGTTTTTCATGATTTATTGCTCCTATTTTGCAGATCGGTTATGATTTATGCTGCCAAACCACACCACACACCAAGAGTTCTAGTTTTGAGATAAACGCTTGGGTGGAAAGATTGACTGAGGAGCTGATAAAATATTATATAATGGATGCTCTGGATATATGGATGACAAACAGAGAGAAGGGCATGCTCAGAGAGGACAACCAACACACTTATGTGAGTAATGTTAAAATGCTAATTTACATAATAACCAATTGCTTGGTAGATGGAGAACTCTTCATAAAGCTTGTTTTAGCATGGGCAGTGCCATTGTGCGCCGTCATTCATTACGCAAGTTCATACTACCGGTCATACACCTTCTCACTTTGATATTTACTTACTGTCGATAAAAAAAGAGGTTCTTGAAATGCCACAGAGACACCAACATACCAGTTGTATGTATATATTTCTATACAAAGGGTGCAAAGAAAAGTTTTTTGTAGTTCTGTGTAGTTACAGGTGCAATTTAAGAAGTTAGTCATGTCACTGGTAACTTGTACATATTTTGGGTATATAAAGGTGATTTTAATGTTGATTTTAATGTTGACTTCAATTAGTGCAGCATTTTGGAATGAAAATTGGGCCTAGGTTTTGTCACTAATTCAGAGCCATTAGCTATCTATCTATTTTATAGGGCCCTTGGACAGCTAGTGAGCCTCAGACCACTAAATGACAGGGGGCCCCCAAATCAACTTTTGCTTAGGACCCCCAAAAGGCTAGAGCTGGCACTGCTCTGTATATACAACAAAGGCTTCAGAGTTCTCTATATGTATGTCAGATTGTTTTTGCAACTGAGGGCCTACCTGCTTACGTAACAATTCTTCACTGGTTCTACAGCTCACACAAATGTTCAATACCTGTATATGTATGTATAAATGTACATGTATAAAAAAACATTGATAAATACATCATACAATAAGAAATGACTAGAGATGGCAAAGGTGCTGCTGATGGAAACTGAAACATACCGTTATTGTACAAAATAAGTGTGTTACAAGCTGTCATTGTGTGCACTACCTGACCATACAACTCAATCACTTTCACTGGTCCTTGATGGAGCTGTCAAATAGATTTATCAAAATCTTATAATATTGAAATAAAGAGTCAAAATGGATTGGGTGCAAGCAGCAATAGATGAAAGCCTTCCCTTTACACCAAACAATATTGATTTTTGGTAGATAATCTGTTTGATTCCTTAATACAGTTCCTTGTTTCTGTTACATTCCACAGTATAATCCACAACAAGACCTTGCTAAAGGTAGCAAATTATTATTCATCTGCATGTCTAGGAATTAACATTGTTTAAAGACTTCAATATATTGCAACAACAAATGACAGCTCTAATAATAAATGTACTAGGCTATGGTGAATGAGGGTGTAGCTGCGTTCTTTTGACCTATTTCAAAAGGTTTTTTGTCCATTAGGGGCCACTAATGCATCTCAACACTGGCTTTACGCAGACAAAAGAAAGTACATTTTTCCAAACTTATTTATCTTTAAGTAAGATTATTTATTGATAAAAAAAAAAGTCTAACTTTATTACATGTTCTTTTTGCTCTGCACTCAGTTTTGCTTTTCTATCCTTTGCTGTCTGTGTTCTGAGTTATGGGGTCTGTTCTTCAAAGCTCGCTAACTCAGCTAGCTGGATTTGATTGTGGACGATTTGTCATGATCTTGGATTGTTGGGACAACATGTCCTTAAATTTAAGCCTACTCGAGAGCAGTCTTATTTCATGTAAACAAGATTAGATTGCGGCTTAATACGCTGAGGTGATATGGGAAGTCAATAACAGGTATGGCTTGTCCATTTTTACGGTGCAAGGATAATTTGCAGAGGTTTAGAATGAATTGTGTGTTGCATGATAAACAGGATCCTTTAGCGCAGTGTGATATTTTACTTTGAAAGATATTGGTTTTCTTGTGTGGGACTAATTTACATTGTTAACTTGTTGGAACCACATGTTAAATGTTCAACTCAGATTCAGGCTTCAACCACAGCACAAACTGTGTATTGCCCTGCGATTCTTTGCGAGTGACACTTTCCTTTACACAATTGGAGATGCGGACAACTTGACGCCCCAGGCAATTAACAAATTGTTAAGGAAGTTCATGCCATCATGACCATGCCAATAAGGATGACTGGTGTCCCTCAAGCTTCCCTAATGCTATAGGTGCCATAGATTGCACACACGTCCCCAACAAGGTCCCACCGTGCCCCAATGAAGGGGATTTTGTGAACCGAAATGGGGTTCACAGTATAAATGCAGAGAAAACAAGATTCCTGTATATCACGCAACACGCAATTATTTATAAAACTGTGAATTATACTCGCACCTCCCGCAACTAGTTGCTCTCGTAAAAACGGACAAGCCATGGCTGTTATTGACTTCCCGTATCATCTCACCGTATAGCCACAATCTAATCTTGTTTACATAAAATAAACCTGCTCTCGAGCATGCTTAAATTTACGGCCATTTTGCTTGGGCAGCCAATCTAGAATGAGCGTCGAATAACCCAACTATCCAAGATCATGACAAATTGTCAACAATCAAATCCGGCTAACTGAGTTAGCGAGCTTCGAAGAACGGACAATTTGAGCAAATGTAAACACAATTACCAATACATTTCTAACAGATGCTACTATCACAAAATAAATATGATATACATACAGTGCATCCGGAGAGTATTATGTTTCAACCTTATTGATTAAAAAAAAAAATTCACTCAAAATTCTACACACAATACCCCATAATGACAAAGTGAATAAAGTTTGTTTAATATTTTGAATATATTTGCAAACATGAAGAACGAAAATATTAACATGTACTTACAGTTGTGGTCAAAAGTTTACATACACTTGTAAAGAACATGTATGTCACAGTATGAGTTTTCCAATAATTACTACAACAAAAAGTTACTTTATTATGGGTCTCCTGAAAATGTGACCAAATCTACTGGGTCAGAAATATACATAAAGAACTTCAACGATCAATTGTGGTGATGTAGAAACTTGTATCAATCAAATTTGCTTTGTGACATGACCTCTAACTTCTGACTGATTGACTACAGCCGGTGACTTCTCTAAGCCTATTAAAATAGGGCTTTTTTGATACACTCATTAAACTCAACCACAAACCAATGATGGGAGTAAGACTAAGGAGCTCGGTACTACCACCACCATGCTTAATGGTAGGTTAGATTCCAAAAAAGAAGAACAGTGGGACAGCCTTGAATGGGACTCAGAGACATATAACAAATATGGTGAAACAAGGCCAATATCAGCCCATTTATTGTAGGACCTTCTTGTGTCAATATTCTTCTTTCAATATCGTATGTAAGGAAAAATCAGGAAAAGACAAAAACATCCAAAGGGTGGGCAATAGCGCTGCTTATCGAATACACAATGAGACAAACCACTCCAATTGATGGTCATTTATAAGTTTCAGACAAAAAACGTAGTCAGCTTGGGTTCCCCTTTCCCATCTGTCTCCACTCTTTCTCTCGACTTCCCTAAAAGAAGCAAGCTTAATAATTAGGTGATAGATTTTAGCTGTGCGCTCTGGTCCTGCCTGGGTGGCAACCTATCACCAGGAGAGGGCGCCAAAGGCCCACTCAACTCCCCTAACCCCTCACAGCAGCAGTCCACCGTTTCCAAAAGAGCTATATACTATATGTACACTATATACTAAACCCATTTCCAACTCTTCTGGGGTACAGATCACCTTTTTCATACAGTCCAGGAGGCAAAACTGGCTTTCCTTTTAACAGAAGGATGTGGTTAGGGCATCCAGATAATTTGGTTGATCTGAAACTATTGTGATGAGTATGCGGTTCAAGATTGCTTCTACCACACAGAGGACGGTTTGCAAACCTTCATCATCAAGTGTCTGTTGATGAAATACAGAATTGATCACCTTTCTCATCGTGCGTATCAGGCGCTATGTTGCAGAATAATTTGTATCCACTTCTTAGGTTCTACTTGATTCTAATTTCTCAAATATAACTACTCCAGGAAACCAATACTTTAATTCTAAATAGTTTATTACAAGCTTGTTGAAGATACACAGGCAAAGTACACTCATGTACACGTTCCTTCAAAGACACACATTCTGGGGGATCATTTATCTAGGGCATTATGTCCCAGCCAGTCATGGAAAAAAACCTAATGACAGAAAGGATCACAAATATCAACTAAGCTAAACTTGCACACAAAGTCTATACTCAGATCAACACATCCCTGAAATAACATACTAAATGCTAATAAGCTTTTATGTAGTACATAATAAGTGAAAGTATAAAATCATGTATTTTGTCACTAACATAAATAAAAAGAAAAAAACATTCCCCAAACATATGAATGCATTGTATTGCTATTAATGTCAAACCCTATTTATTTGAAATTGACCAAACAAAAAACTAATTCAAGTGTAGAACATGAGATGCCAGGCTGAAATTCCACGACAGCATATGAGATAAGCTTCCAGTGTGTCAGGTGTACGTGAAGGATTGGACCAAACTGCAGATAGGCGAAAGTGTTTTAATTCCAGTGTCAATAATACAACGGCACCGTCTAAATAACGAATGCCGTGAAACTCTTCCAAAAGAGGTTGTAAGTGAAACTGAGTCACTATGAAGCACAACTGTGCAACACGAAACAGAAAGACAATAACGAACGCAGAGACAAGACACATGAGGGATTAAATAAGCAGGCAATGAGCCGCAGCTGTTTGGAATCAGGGAGGGATGCGTTCACAGGACATGGGTAACAAGACAA
>JACXGK010014143.1:0-11956 GCA_016801125.1 Novumbra hubbsi
ACACACACACACAGAGACACACACACACAGAGACACACACACACACAGAGACACACACACACAGAGACACACACACACACACAGAGACACACACACACAGAGACACACACACATGCAGATACATACAGATACACACATCCCAGCCCACAAACCTCTAAGCACCTTTGACCCTTTTCTCCCAGGCATCTAAGTGGTGTGACGATGGGATTTACCTGCTAGCCTCTCAGCCTGTAGACAAGTGTCAGTCACATGAAGGGGCGGAGTCAGCCCTGCTGGAGATTGAACGTTACCTGGAGACAGCAGAACAAAACCAACTGACTGATCCTAGTAACATCTACATAGTCTACGAGACGGTAGTCAACCAGGAGTTAAGGGTGAGGAGATCCATCTGTCAGAAGTTGCATTGAAGCCTGGATTCAAGTCATTCCAGTGTGTAATCATGACGTGTTACTTTATAGAGGTGACACAGCTACATAAAGCTGTCAGATCCTGTGACGGTCAAAGATTAATTTGGTCCTTGGTCCTCATCTTTCCTCATGACCTTCTCCTCTCCCCTCCTTCCCTCGTTTCTCTCTCAGGACCAAGTAGAGAAGGTGTTCCAGAAACAGGTGTCTATGCAGGATATGTTTGAGAAGAGGAGGATCAGTCTGAAGAAGCTCGCAGCCAAACAGACCAGACCAGTCCAGCCTGTGGCCCCAAGACCTGAAGCGTTCATTAAGTCTCCACTGACCTCACCTGGTAAATCCTGACAAACCACGTCCTTACAAACCACATCCAAACCATGTCCTTACAATCCAATTGAAGACAAACCATCTTTGTCATATATCTCCTATGCTTATGTGCAAAAAAAAAGTATTTTCCGCCCAGACTGAATTATTGTTTTTGTTTTTACTACAGTTTGTCTTAACGCAGCTCAATCCCTTTCTTTCTCTCTGCTGTAGCAAAGAAAGTTCTGGAGAAGAGCTCTTCAGAGGGGGATTCTGTGAACGGACTCAGCAGTAGAAAGGTCTGTAGATGTTCCTCCTGCTCTGGTCCTTTCATGTGTGGTTGTGTCAGTATGTACAGTACATGTCCAGTGAGCCTGTTGCTCCAGAAGTTTCAGCCGACTGTTCTGGGTTCTCAGGTCGAAGGTCAGCTTGTGGATAGAAGTACCTCTCTGTCAGAAGAGGACGAGAACCTGGGCATCCTCAGGAAGTCAGTTCCACTTGGTTGTGTGTTTAGTCTGATGTTACCATGTAGATCATTATGCCGTCGGGATCTTTGGCCTGTAGAATGTCTGAGCTGTACTCTTCTCCTTCCCTGACCTCCTCTCTCTTCTCCTTCCCTGACCTCCTCTCTCTTCTCCTTCCCTGATCTCCTTTCTCTTCTCTTTCCCTGTCCTCTTCTCCCTCCTCCTCCTCCTCCTCTCACCGTAGACATGTGATGAATGAACTGTTGGAGACAGAGAGGGTCTATGTGGAGGAGCTGCTCTGTGTTCTTCAGGTGGGTTTTATAAAACAGATCTCAGATCAGTTTACATTATCCACATCCTGAGTTCAACTACTGGTGCTTGGTCAACAAACTGGGTCAAGATCAGTTTCTGGGTCCTCCTAACTCCTCCGTGTCTGTGTCTTCCAGGGTTATGCCTCAGAGATGGACAACCCAACCATGTCCAGCCTGATCCCCACAGCTCTGCAGAACAAGTCGGACGTTCTGTTTGGCAACATGCTGGAGATCTACCACTTCCACAAGAGGTGAATGGGCTCCCCTAGTGGATTGCAAGCTGAACTACCAGACGTTAGGGTTAGGGCTAAGGTTAGGGTTAGGGCTAAGGCTAGGATTAGGGTTAGGGATAAGCTTTGTACTGCTGAGGAGGACAAAACCTTCAGGGCCTGATTGCCCTTACTTTTTGCCTCAGCTAACACTCCAGACACCAATTATAAACAAACCACCATATTTAGTTTAAAAGGAATTAGTTTAATGATTTGGGTTTTCCAGGACGTTCCTAAGGGAGTTGGAAGAGTACCAAGACAGCCCAGAACTGGTGGGTCGGTGCTTTCTGGAGAGGGTGAGTGTTATGACATGAAACTACGTGTTTTTGGGTTGTCCAGTGGTCTAATCCACTGTGCACAGGTACTGCTACAGTGGGATTGTAGTAAAGGTCTTCCACACAGTAACATTTCTTTCTCTTTCCATCAGATGACAGACCTTCAGATTTATGAGAAGTACTGTCAGAATAAGCCTCGCTCCGAGAGCTTGTGGAGACAGTGCTCCGACTGTGCCTTCTTTCAGGTACACTCGGGAAACATCTCCTAGAAGTCTCCTTCCAAGTCAATACCAAAACATAGAACGTTCTCTGGTCCAGGGGGGAGAGGGATTTTCATCCCCTGATGATGTCTGCTTCCTGTTGTCATCTGAAACAGGAGTGTCAGAAGAAGCTGGAACATAAACTGGGCTTGGACTCCTATCTCCTGAAACCCGTCCAGAGGATCACAAAATACCAGCTCCTGTTGAAGGTTGTATCCTCCTTTTCATGGTCCTCAAGTTCAGAGCATTTGTGTCCTTCCAATTTGTTAAAATGTTTTGGGGTGACCGACATGTGTCAACTCAGTGTGTGTTTAATTGTGTGTTTGTCTGTGTGTGTGTGTGCGTGTGTGTTCTAGGAGCTGCTGAAGTACAGTAAAGGGTGTGAGGGGTCAGAGGACCTCCAGGAGGCTCTCACCTCCATCCTGGGGATCCTGAAGGCCGTAAACGACTCCATGCACCTCATCGCCATCACTGGATATGATGTGAGTTCATTACTACTCAACCTAATAATGTATGAAATGTCCTGCATAACTGGATATGATGTGAGTTCATTACTACTCAACCTAATAATGTATGAAATGTCTTGCATCACTGGATATGATGTGAGTTCATTACTACTCAACCTACTAATGTATGAAATGTCCTGCATTACTGGATATGATGCAAGTTCATTACTACTCAACCTAATAATGTATGAAATGTCCTGCATAATTGGATATGATGTGAGTTCATTACTACTCAACCAAATAATGTATGAAATATCCTGCATCACTGGATATGATGTGAGTTCATTACTACTCAACTTAATAATGTATGAACTTTCCTGCATCACTGGATATGATGTGAGTTCCTTACTACTGTTTTGCATATTCCTTTCATACTGGCATATGAAAGGTCGGCATATGAGCGAGTTTCAACATGTTAATATTAGATTTGGTGTCAACATGTCACTATTTCTCCTGACCTGTGAACTCCTCCTGATAGGGCCACCTGGGTGACCTGGGACGGCTGTTGATGCAGGGGTCGTTCAGTGTGTGGACGGAACACAAGAAAGGTCATGCTAAGGTCAAGGACCTAGCTCGCTTCAAGCCCATGCAGAGACACTTGTTCCTGCATGAGAAGGCCCTGTTGTTCTGTAAGAGACGTGAGGAGAACGGAGAGGGTTATGAAAAGGCCCCCTCTTACAGCTTCAAACAGTCACTTAGTGTGAGTGCCTGTCTGACTGTCTGTCTGACTGTCTGTCTGTCTGTCTGTCTGTCTGTCTGTCTGCCTGTCTGCCTGTCTGCCTGTGCCTGTCTTTCAGCCTGTTTGTCGGCCTGCCTGTTTGTCTATCAGCTAACATTCCCCTGAACGCTCTGCTTTCCACCAGATGAGTGCTGTGGGCATCACAGAGAATGCCAAAGGAGACAACAAGAAGTTTGAGGTCTGGTGCAACTCGCGAGAGGAGGTGTACATAGTTCAGGTGTGATCCAAAACAACGACTACATGTCTTCATTTACATTCATGGAAATCACCTCAGACGCGCTCTACAAAGGTAACATCATGGATGTCTCTCGTTGCATTTCAGGCCCCGACAACTGACGTGAAAACAACATGGGTGAATGAGATCCGGAAGGTTCTGACAATGCAGTTGGAGGCGTATAGAGGTAGAGTGTCTGTGGCAAACCTGGAGCCTCTTTCTGTACTAAAACTAGAATTTATATTGATGTTATATTGTAGCTATATAGCAAAATGTTCACTGGTGATGTTGCAGTGAGACACTAGTTGATCTCCCTGCGTACGTTCCAGAAGCCAGCCAACAGAAGCCCTCAGACGGAACCTTCCAGTACCCCTCCATAACCGGAGGACCTGTGAGCCTCAGGTCAGTCACCTGACCCGTACTGACAACATGATTAGTTGTAATCCGCACCTTTCAGAATGTTTGAGGTCTCGGAATACACCAGTGCTAAAACCACGACCTCTTTATCTCTTGCAAAACCTGCTTGTCTCAGTGTGTTACAGTCTGAATGACCTGTATGATCCTCCTGCCTCCTCAGTCCATTCCGAAGAGGAGATAGGAGCATGAAGGAGCAGAAGGGAGAACCCATCAGCCTCGATGCCAACTCCTCTCCAAAATACAACGGTGAGGGGGAAGAGCAATATAACAATGTTAAAATACAAGCTATTCCCTAACCTCACTATTCCCTAACCTCACCATTCCCTAACCTCACTATTCCCTAACCTCACTATTCCCTAACCTCACCATTTCCTAACCTCACTATTCCCTAACCTCACCATTCCCTAACCTCTCCATTCCCTAACCTCACCGTTCCCTAACCTCTCCATTCCCTAACCTCACCGTTCCCTAACCTCTCCATTCCCTAACCTCACCATTCCCTAACCTCACCATTCCCTAACCTCTCCATTCCCTAACCTCACCGTTTCCTAACGCTGTTGTTTTATTCCAAATGAACTCAACGGAAACTTACTTTGTGACTTTTACACTTTATATATACATTTATATTCATATTAGATCATTTCTTTTCATGAGATAATAATCTCTCACCTTTTCTGCCTCTTCTTTTGTCTTGAACACCTCCTCCTGTGGTTCTCCTCTTCCTCACCTGACACTCCTTCCCCCTCTCCTGTGCTCCCCTTGTTTTCCTGGCCCAGACGAGGCCCTGACCAGTCCCACCTCCGACAGATCAGTTAAAAAGCGTTTTACCTTGCAGGGCTTCAGCAACTTCAGCAAAGGTAACTGTCCTGGACGTCCACCAGGGGTCGCCATAGCACTCATGTTAATTTGGATACTTAATCTCTGTTGCTGGTGACAGGACAAATTAATCCATTGTCTTGTTTCCTTCCACAGAGTTCTCACCTCCTGACAATAAAAGCTTAACTTTTCCCAGGATGCCCCTCTCCCCGCCAGGTACCTGACAAGATCGTAGCGTATAGCCTAGGAAGTGAACATTACCGCATAGCTTTAGTGGAAGGAGATTATTTATAGTTCCCTGTTGACAGTAGATCCCTAAAGAAGTAAATCCTTTTTTCACTTGCAGTTTGTGTCAGTATGCTGTGTAAAATATCTGTGCAAAGAATAAATTATAATTGAACAATATTTATGCATGGTCTTTGTGTTACCTAAATAGAGAGGGAATACTGCATACCGGTTTGATTGAATAGCGCTGAAAATGTAGTGCTTCTTGGGATGCCGTCAGCTCGCTGCATTCTGTAACCTCCCCTTTAAAGACGTGTTACTACTATTACTCTGTGTTCTTTTGTTCTGTAACCTCCCCTTTAAAGACTTGTTACTACTATTACTCTGTGTTATTCTATTCTGTAACCTCCCCTTTAAAGACTTGTTACTACTATTACTCTGTGTTAATTTATTATGTAACCTCCCCTTTAAAGAATTGTTACTACTATTACTCTGTGTTATTTTATTCTGTAACCTCCCCTTTAAAGTCTTGTTACTACTATTACTCTGTGTTATTTTATTCTGTAACCTCCCCTTTAAAGACTTTGCTTTTTCCTCTCTCTTCCTCATCCTCCTTTTCTCCATCTTTCTTTCCCTCTCTGTTCCTCATCTCATTTCTTTCTTGGCGTGATGAATAGGATCTCTCACGAGCCCTGACCATAAAACCAAACGTCATGAGATAAAGAGTGATCCCACTCCGTTCGGCTTTAAAGGTACAACATCCCACAAGGTTTCCGTCCGTCTAGAAAGCGGTTTGGCTTGTTCTCTTTGACTGTGTTTCATTGTTGTGGTGTATGTCTCTCAGACCCAGGCCATCACGCTCCTCTCCACCTGGGCAGAGTCAAGTGGCTCAGCTCCTCTAGTCTCTTACAGACCAAGAAGAGAGGTACCGTACAGCATCAGACTGGACTGGACCGGTTTAGACTGGATTAAAATGAGTGGTCCTCACAAAATGTCTGCCACATATCACTGAGAGATGTGTCTCTCGTTTGCCTGGACACTTCCCCGTCTGTGAGAATGTGTGACCACCTAAACCTACATCACCTTAACCTACATCCCTTGATCCATTTATAAAGAAACATTCACCTTAGGGTTGCAGTTCTGCATGGTTTTGCCCCAAGGTAGAATCACTGGATATGTGGGTTTTCACACTAATGTCTGAAGAAACTTCTAGAAGCATGTCTGAAGGATTAACGCAGACGTTTAGGTGAACTAATGCAGTCAGTTAGGGGTTAACTTAAGGTTTGGGAAAGCCTGGTCTCCATGGTGGTTTGACCCACTGGTCCTTTCTGTTGATGTCCCCTATCGACCGTGGCGAGGAGTCACATAGATGGGGCAAATGGGTGCCTCACCTGTCCGGCTTTGCTTTAGACACCACATGTCCCATCTCTCTCTCCCTCCGCCAGGCTGGACCAAGGGCTCCCTCTCCCTGGATGCTGATGCCATTAATAGATACTTCAGCACAGAGGAGCCTCTAAACTCAGACCCCGAGGACGAGGAGGGGAAGAAACTGGTGAGTGACGGGTGTTTACAACCAATCAATCAAGGCCTTTTTAGGTCAGAAGCTGTGTCAAATTGCTTACAGATACCCAGGCTGAAACCTAGCTTGGCCAGTAACGCAAACAGAATTCCACATTAAATGCAACCCTCTGTCTTGCCCACAGCATGCTGGGAAGTATACTGTCATGTCAGACTATGATGTGGGCGGAGCCCCGGGCCTATCAGTCAGAAACGGTGAAAAGGTGCAGCTGATCAGAGAGGGAGAAGACGGACAGTGGTGAGTTAATGGGCCGCAATGTAGAATGATCATGATGTCATAGCATGGTAACACAGATGTGCTGATCTGGATTGTGTGTTTCTATGTGAGTGAAGGTTTGTAAGGAACCTGAAGACCAGACAGGAGGGCTGGGTTGCTGCAGCAACCCTCCTCCGTCTGATTGGACTGTCCAAGTCTTGCCAGTCTCTCACAAGCTCAGGTTAAACACCATTTTCTCTGTTTATGTTTCAAGCGTGCATGTATTACCTTTACTCCCATGTGGGTGTTACCTCTAACCTCTGCTCTCCTGTGGGTGTGACCTTTAACCTCAGCTCTCCTGTGGGTGTGACCTTTAACCTCTGTTCCCCTGTGGGTATGACCTCTAACCTGCTTCCCTGTGGATCTGACCTCTGCTCCCCTGTGCATATGACCTTTACCCTCTGCTCCCCTGTGCATATGACCTTTACTCTCTGTTCTACTGTGCATATGACCTTTACCCTCTGCTCCCCTGTGCATATGACTTTTACCCTCTGCTCCACTGTGCATATGACCTTTAACCCCTGATCACCGGGGTGTGTGTATTCCAGAGGGCAGTGGCTCTGGGAACCTCAGCACTTCCTCCAGCTTCTGTGAGGCCTACACCAGCTTCTGTGACATCAAGCCCTGAGCCCTCCCCTTCATTGGCTGGAAACGGGCCTGTCCAGACCCAAACCCTCCGGCACTGCTGGTTCCCCCAGCAAGACAGCACTTTCTCCCCTCAGCCCAAACCCAAATGTCCCCCTCCTTCCCCAGAGGCGTAGTTGGAGAGACCTGGTGCCGTGTGGGAGGCCAGCAGTTCCATCCGTTTAATCCACAGGTGGAGATGGTGGAGGTTTAGACTCAGATCTGTCTTGTTAAGGGTGGTGGGAGGTCCTGCTGGTTCCAGATTGGAGACTTGGATCAGAATCAGTGACACTACAACCGACTGAATGGACAAGATGGAACCGGAGACTCATCTGGAGTCAGAGGCACCAACTTTTTATTTTGTAATTTGATTTTTTTATTATAAAATGTCAACAGAGAGGCACAGAGAATAGATGACTAGTTTTGTATGTCTATTCTACACATGAAACAGACAGACTGTTCTGCAGTTGTAAACATTTAACCACTGCTTTGAGAAAGTATAGCTGTTTTATAGCTTTTGTCATGCAGTTGTTTACATTTTGCCTTGAGGCCGAGATACTTTTTTGTAGTTTTAATCACGTTTCCTACACATTCTAGTGTCTGGGGACCCAAACCTCCAGATGACATCCCACCCACCTCAAATGATTACATACTAGCTGGTCAGTCTGGAGGTCGGAGGCCTGGGTGACTCGTGCAAGTTCATTAACCCATTCCTGCTGACATCACTCATAGAATCACATTCTAGTATTAATTAATCCAAATTCTACAATGAACCCATTTTTCCTGCCACACAGTTTAAAGACTTAGTTTATGTTCATGAATACATTTGTAAAGACCATATCACATGCAGTCAGTCTGAAACAACATTTATCACATGCTGTCTGTCTGAAATGACATTTGTAAAGACCATATCACATGCAGCCAGTCTGAAACAACATTTATCACATGCTGTCATTCTGAAATGACATTTGTAAACACCATATCACATGCTGTTAGTGTGAAACTTAATTCTTTAGATTCTCTCCAAATAGTTGGTATTTTTCAAATATTATGTTATTGTAAATAAAAGATAATGAATGCGATGAACAATAGGTATGACATGTTCAAGCTCTAGATGAGCGATAAGTATGACGTGTTCAGGCTCTAGATGAGCGATAGGTATGACGTGTTTAGGCTCTAGATGCTACTAATCGCTTCATGTTACCATAAGAACTTCCTTACTGTTTCATCTTTTCCAAAGGCCACTTCAATAATTGGACAGTTGCCGTTTATTAGGAAGTGGAGGGAAAGACTCCTGTTCTTTTGTGATGAAGATGTTATTCTGTGTCTTTTTGTGTCTTTCTTCAAAGGTCTTTCCTGCAATGTGGTGCCATTTTTGTCCCCAGTAAATATCACCTCTTAATTGGTGTAAAATACTGTGATATTTTGGATTCCAAAAGGTTTTACATATAAAGGCCACTGTCTTTTACCTTTAAAAAACATACATAATAATCTTGAAAGGGGAGTTATAGTGTTTTTCAACAGGGGGGACCTGCACCCAGTATGGAAATTGTCAGTAAAAGATAGTAAATTCATTACTATCGTCAATATTTAAGTAAATAATTTACTACTGTCAATATTTAAGTTCTAACATAATAGTTTAATATTTTATTTATAGAAACATGTTTGTCACTAATTCTATTGGTTGGGTTAGGAGTCAGGTTTGAGTTTTTGTTAAGGTTATATCTATAATTAATGATTTAATGTAAATATCCAATCCAATTGTTTATAATCATAAGATTTCAAGATGTTTTACAAACCCATAGTAAAGATATGTCATGTTTTTTCTTAAACCATTTTACAGATTTCAAAGTTAAGCAATACATTTGATTGTTTAAGTATTTTCTTCATTATTGGTGTTCCACCATTGCCTTCCACCCCATTGGTATTTGTAAATCATATTTCTCCAATGCTATTACATTTTGTATGTATTCGTGGTAACTTGTATAAAAAGAATGGGTCCATTAGAAAAGCTATTTTCTTTTACCAATTCTATTGTTTATCCTTTTATTAGGCTGCAAATGAAGCTCAGGATGAAAAAAATAGGACACATTTCACTCGGACACTTAAGGTCTAAGAAAATCTAAATTTTTATTATTTATTTAATAATATTTATATATGCCTTGTTAAAATATTCAGATAGTTTTGTGTATGTCCCTAACAGGGTGGAATTATCAACATGATTAATTTATGAACAAGTCACCCAAAAGTATGTGGATTAAGTGCCTGAGTTGGACGAATATGTTTTTCTGACAGTCAAACATGTCCTTTTTATGATAGCATATCAAAACTAAAAAATATATTCTTTTCTTTTTCTTGCCAAAATGTTTAGGTTCAAATAGCACCGTATTGCAGGAATTACCTATCTCTGTGATTTTACATTCTCTTTTTCTCTCATCTTGGTAAATAGCCTAGCCCGTCCTGCCACATGAATTGTCTGTGGTTCAGACAGATACGTTGCGGTATTCATTGTCGTTACTCCTCTGTCCTCGTAACATGCGTAAGGTTCAAGGTCTTTCAGGTGTGTATTGAACATGATTATGGTGATGTTGTAGCCCTCCCGTAATCGTTACCTGTGTTCTCATCCATGTTTATTGTGGATCTCTTGTTAGCGACGCAGCAACCACCATGAGGTCTTGACTTATCTATTGTAAAGCAGTCATCATATGTATGTAGATATTGTTTACTATCGCACTGTTTTCTTTTTCTAATAAAGGACTGGTAAATACAGGTCATCCTCGGCTTCTGGCTCATTGTGTGTGTGGGGTGCAAATGTGTGCGTGTGGGGGGGGGGGGGGTGCAAACCCATACGTTGAGAAATTTCCGTGTTTTTGTTTGGTTCAATTAAAATTGAGCATTAGCAAACATCTAGGCCTAAGGCTTTCGCAGAGCCTATTGCCTTTAAAAAGACGTTTGTAGACGTGTTTTCTCATAAAAGTGATATTGTTTTCCTGACATGGAGAAGTTACCTGCAGAAGCGCCATGTTTCAGAGCACTACACTGATCTACAGCTACGCAACTTAGTAAACTTTGCCGGCATTGAACAGATGCAGCGCGCGAACAAACAACGCGTTCCTTTGCTCCGACGCTGCTTACAAATGCCAGATCCTACAACGCCTGGATAAGTAGTTCAAAAGTCAGTAAACCACATGAAATGCTATAGCAGTCTGTCAGTAGATGACACAATCGATGACGACGCCGGCCACCATTGGTCAGTGCATGCGACGTCTGAGCAGGGAAACGCGACAACATGTGAATCACAATTACCACCATCCTCAGAACAACACTCTCGAACCTGCAGTTAGCTTTCCAGTGCGCCCCAATGGTTAGAGAAAAACAAAAAATGGAAAACAAAAAGCATACCACGGAAAACCAGAATTTGGCTGAAAAAATTAAAAGTAGAGAGCTCCGAATCGTGAAAAACAGGGCACGGGTTAAATCACATGTTTGGAATCATTTTGGAATAATCGTAAACGCAGAGAAACAACATGTGGATGGATTTGCAGCATGCAAAAAGTGCAAGCGGGTGTTAAGCTATGATAGTCAAAGAACAGGCACATCCAGCTTGAAAAAACACATTGGGAGATGCACGGTAAGAAGGCTATTGATTGGACAGTAGCCGACAATAGTGCATCTGTAGTGCATAAGAGCTAGTTTAAAATGTACACTTATATTGTCTATATCTCGGGTCGGGTTGCGGGTTATGTCCATGCGGTTCGGGTTGGGGGTTGGAAGGGGTCGCCATCTCCAAATAGTGGTTTGCAGTCGGGTTCTTGTAATAGATTGTTTCGGACACAGTAATGGTCTTTGGGGTGTGCTTGGCCGACATGGTTGTGTTATAGTGTTCGTGTTAATGAGGGCTATTGTAAAGATTATGAATCAATCATGTAACGATTGAAATAGGGTTTCCAGCATGCGCTTTAAAGTGTCAGCAACGTGGAGTGAAGAAAATCGTCACTTCTATCGCACATGCGCATTGAAATATCAGTCTAATCCAGAATTCTTGGTTGGTAGCGAGTGAAGCTAGATCAATGGAAATATCTCCATTACTTGAAACAAAATTGACGGTTTAAGACATGGAAAGTAGAATCAAAGACCGTAAAAAATATAGAAGTCACACTTGGAGATATTTCAATGAAATCTCGTTCGAAAGTGTGACATGCAAGATATGTGGAGCGGTTCTGAAGCGGACGAGCGGTAGCACAACATCTATGTTGAACCATTTAGAAAGGATCCATCATCTGTCGTTAAGACAT
>JACXGK010014144.1:0-11976 GCA_016801125.1 Novumbra hubbsi
TCAATGTATGCAGGAGACCATCACTGTATGCAGGAGACCATCACTGTATGCAGGAGACCATCACTGTATGCAGGAGACCATCACTGTATGCAGGAGACCATCACTGTATGCTGGAGACCACCAATGTGTGCAGGAGACCAAACCTCCACATCTACACTATTCTAAAATGTTCAAATATACTCTGAGCATCTGCTCAACCCTGCCTGGAGTTGCACATGGGCAGGGGCTTAAACATTTAAGGCGTTGTATTGGTTCCATTGCAAGAGGCAAGCTCCAGCAAGCACGGCTACTTTGGCGTTTGCTATGATTAGAAAAATGCTGCTTGTATGGAGGTTTTCGAGGCACTAAACATTGCTAAGAAGTACTCCCTCTTCTGAAACAAACCGAGGGAAACCCCAGTATTACCACATGGTCTTTACAGCAGGTAGTTCCATATTAGAGGACTGTTATGATGTCATAGAGGATGTTGTGTCTAAAGCGCTGCTCGGGTGGCTTTTGTACATTTTCTCGTTTTCTCTCCACTTTCCATGTCTTGCTATTCAAACACTGTGTGTGTGTGTGTGCTACTTGAAAGGGAGTAATGGCATTTTCCAAATGAGAGGTAACACATTCCTGTCGTTTTGTTTCCCAGGACGTCTTTCCAAATCTAGCTGTCAGTGTCCTCGCGTCCTCTCCTGTTTCCCAATTGACACTGCACACAACGCACGTAGACCGCCCAAAAGCAAGAGCGATCATTCAGTTATAGGATTGGTTATCACACCCTCCTCCAACATGAACACCCCAGCCAACTTCAAATCCCAGCTTGATTGAAATCAAATTGTTGACATTCTTTTTTGTCAGATGCATAATGAGAGTTTGTGTTGAATAAAAGTAGAGTTGGGAGAGACTCCCACTGTCTGCATGTTTTGTTACAGTTATACTTATGTCCCCCCCTCGCTGGTTCCAGGGAATCTGTCTGGCTAGGGAACCAAAACAAGATTGTCTGCACCTGCACCGTGTTAGCATATGTCGATGGAAAAGTCCCCAAATAAAGAACACACATTGTCAACAGTAATTGGGTCAGATGATGACCAGACCAATGCTCTTCTCTGTCACCGCGGTAACCCAAACAACAAGCAAGAACAGCATAACCCTAAACAAATTTGGTGATGCGTTACACAGAATATCTATTGCAAATGTATACTGTAATTAAGCACATGCAGTACATACCACTATATTCTAACACTTGAAGAGCGAAGATTACCAGAGCAGAGAGTAGGAGAGATAAAGAGAGATTAAGAGGTAGAAACAGGGGAGAAGAAAGAGAAAATTAAAAAGATATGGAGGAGAAAAAAAGACGGAGAACAACCATGCACATAGTCGTTTTGTGGAAACCGAGCTGCACTTCCAAAAAGCAGCCAAATTGACTACCTTTGAGAGACATATATCGCATAGATTACAGATTACAGATCCCCAAAGTTTTTTATTGCTTTAACAAAGTATACACATGTCACATCCCCATATGTTGCTTGACCATTATGTGGATTTCCTTAACTTGTTTATTTCTTCGAGTTCTTTGGCAATATTTTCCCTGTACATAACACTAACAGAGCTATTTGAATTTAACAAACATATATAGAAACAGAGAATAAGAGGGTAGACAAATTGAGAGAGAGATGCCTTTCTTTTTCTCTCTCCACCAGTCTGTTAGTGTTGGGCGGTGAAATTGAGCGGAAAACGACAGCATGGCCACCTGTTTTCTTTGTTCAGGCGGTTGACTGATGGAAGACTAGAGAGCCAGAACGTGCACACACACACACACACAATGCCCCCTCTCCCCAAACCCACTCACTACTTCTTTTGTGTCCAGGCCTGAGACATCTCAACCTCTCCGTCCACTGGCCCTGAAACTACAACTACCTGCTCCATTCAGGGGCCCTTGACCCCGCCTTTTATAAGGGGGTTATTTGGCACGCCATTCATGATGACCTTCCTTCTTTGGGAAATCCTCACAGTTTCCCAAATGACACCCTGACCCATACAGAGTCCCGTGGCCCAGGTCAAAGGTGTCTAACGTAAGGAATTATATTGGGAATTGTGTTTCATTTGGGAAACCCACCTCAGGGTTGAGAGAGGGTCTGGGTGGGACAGGACGGGGTGGGACTGGGGCAATGAGGTCGTTGTTATCCTACTCCCCCTGTTTTGGGGCCGATATTCAACAGCTTGAAGAAATGTGGACGACTGACACGCTGATTGTCCATGGGGGGGTTCAATCCATTTAGAGACTTAAATCATCAAGACTCTAAAGGACGAAAGGACATTGCCTTTGTCGCTGTTCAAGTGCCTGGGCTAATTATATGACCGCCATTTATACCTGCTGAATCTGTGTTTGGCCTGGATTTCCATTTAGCCCAGTTCACGTCTTTGAAATAGAGAAATCAATAACCTACCCTAAATAAATACCTAGAGCATAACTTAAGACATGCTGACCCTAATGTTTGGGTATTTAATAGAAAATAAAAAAAAAATAAAAAAAATAAATTACATAACATACTGTACCAAAACATTTCTTTCAAGTCAGTGGCCCCTTTTTTCAGGGAGTGTTTGTTATTCTCTTGTGCCTTAGGATCAGTGAGCAGCCTGTACCATAATATTTAACCTTATTATTTCCAAAACCTACCATCTCCCCATCCAACACAGAACTGTGGTGCACTCTCCTGGAAGCCTCGTGATCCACATAGGAACATAAAAACCTACCATCTCCCCATCCAACACAGAACTGTGGTGCACTCTCCTGGAAGCATCGTGATCCACATAGGAACATAAAAACCTACCATCTCCCCATCCAACACAGAACTGTGGTGCACTCTCCTGGAAGCCTCGTGATCCACATAGGAACATAAAAAAAGGAATCAGTGCCTCTGGTTCAGTCAGCTCCTTGTCAGTGTATTCCAGTTTAAACAAGTAAGGCTCTACCCACCAAAATAGTTACCTTCCTCCCTGTAGTCAGAAATGAAAGGCTACCACTGTTTTCTTTTGTCTCACTGCCACATGTTAGCATTGATGTTTATAAAGTAAAGCAAATTTGACGCTTCTGTTTAGAGGAAGGAATTTGACAGAAATGTATACAATTTGTAAATAAAACAGACAAAATAAAAAAATATATTCAGTGCAGGCGAAAATAAGTCTTTCAGTGCAAAACATTTTTAGTTGAGGCAAACAACATTACCATAGCTTTTGCTAATTAACCTATTTAGATAGTGCTAATTAATGTAGACATTGGGAAACATAGGTAGACGTTGGGATATGGTGGAAGACACTATTGGCTGTAAAGCACAACTTAAGGTAAGGGGGAATTACACCCTGCTCAACAAAAAATCTCTTTGAGGGGTTAAAATGAGCCTTATTTTTTTTGTTCTGTCTAAATCTGTCAATTGGTCTGTCTGTTTTTAAAGATTTCTTTATTATAGGCAATCAATGGTGATTGTTGGCAGGAAACCCCAAAAATGTACAGGGCATAATATCAAGGTATAATGTACTTTAGGTCTAATCTTTTTCAGTTTTATGTTTTGGTCATTAACTTTATATTCCTTCTATATAGCAAATCATTTTTCTTTTGCAAGAAAATGAAATGCTTTGTTTATTAGAATTGTACATTTAAGCTCGAATTGATCTGTAGTCAGTGATTGCTACTTTACCACAGGTAAACACTCCGAACTTCCCAAGCGAAGTCGCTGAACTCATTCGTCTCTTCAGCATTTCCTGCTCTCCACATCTCTCCCACAAACAGAGTTTGTTGGAGTTGCACGATCCACTGAGCGCTGAAAGGAATACACTGGTATGTCCCATCTTACAGAGACAACATATTGTCCAAATTGCATCCTGGTGCACTACATTTGTCAAAATCTCTATGGGCCCTGGTCAAAAGTAGTGCACTGAGCTTGAAATGGGGTATCATTTGGAATTAACTCCAATGCTCGAAAACCTGCATGGGTGGCAAGCTCGAAGCCCACTCTCAACGCACAGTAAATTCAGTCACACCTTTTATTTTGAATCTCTTATGTTTTCCAAAGTAATCCAACAACTAATTTCAGTTCTGGAAAGTTTAAATGAGTATCTAACCAAACTATGTAATATTATAGTTCTGCACCATTTTCAACTAGATTGAAAATCAGATTGAATTGCTATTTATATACCAAAAATGGTTGTTTATCATGACCAGTTGTAACTTGGTATGCCAATTCTCTTGTTTGAGTTGGGTGATAAGAAGATCTTGGACATTTGCCCGTGTCCGTATTATCTGGAGTAAACATAGGTTTTACAGTTTCTGTTTCTTTGGAACATAGGGATGTAGATAAGGAACCTTCAAGTTAAAGGTAAGGTATAAGGTGACTTATTTGGCCATCTGTATGGGCATCATTGACTAAACCAGACACTTTGATTTGACTGAGGGGGAAATCGTTTTCACCTGTATTTAATGTGTAAAGGTCTTCAGAAGAACCCATTTGACATAACCTTAATGAAATGACACGTACAAAATGTACATTGAGTGGCTTGGGTGGTCTTGTGGCCCAGCCCAGCAAAACACTCCTCTAATCATTCATAATGCCTCACTTCAAATACTATAGCACATAATGTCCCCCATAAAAACAACAACAACCATAGAAGAACCAAAAGAACATTCCAGATTGTATCTCTGGACATTATCTAGTTTCAGTTTCCAAGTTTCAGCGTAAGACGGCGGTTTAAGTATCAGTTTCGCCAACGAATGCAATGAATGGGCAATGTAGCAGATGCCCTTATCCAACACAACTCACATTAAAAGATACATAATCATACTTTTCCATACAGGACCCCTATGGGAATCAAACCTGTGTTGCAAACATCATGCCCTACCAACTGAGCTAAACAGGACCACCTCTACGCAATACTACATCAGTACTACATCAGTACTACATCAAAACTATTTGAGAGTGTCATTCAGTATTCAGTATTCAAATGTGCTATTAGTTCCTACTGCTGGCCGCCTCCCACATAAGTCTCCTCAGAGTTTGTCAAAACATCTTGCAGGGGTTTCCGAATGACACAGATGTACAGCCGCTTCATCGTAGCAATCCAAATTGGCTTTGGGTAGGTTTCAGTAAAAATGTCCTTGCATCCCCTTGTGTTGATTAGCTGCTTGCTAGCTCGGTGGAAGCTATTGGCCAGGGAATGTGATCATATTTAGGTTGTAGTCTTTGGTGAGTACTTCCTGGTTGAGGGATCCGTGTGATAAGAGGCTGAATGGCTCTGCATGAAATATGTCATAGGGTTGTGAGCCATGGAGTTACTGTAAAGAAACCATGAATGAGGAAACCTGAATAAAATGCCAAAAAAGGAATTCTAACCTCTAAATAGTACCCTGACTGCTTACGTTTGGTTCTGTGTGGAGACACAATTTTATTTGTTAGAGATATTCAGCTGATATTATTTGAGATATTATCAACCTGTTTGGCCTACCAGAGAACCTGGCACCCCGTGCCACACCTTAACCAATGCATAGCTATACGCTCTTAAACATGTTTTATTCCATAGATATAATGACAACGTTTTTTTTGTGTTGTTATCGTGTTTTAACGTGAATGTGTTTGGGAGCTGGTGGTATCATTTATTTACATAATAAAAAGAAACATTCGTAAGCCAATAAGTCATGCTTTGTTTGTCGGAAGCCCGTAAGAATAAAACACATCAATTCAGTTGTACTTCAGACTGGGAAACTGTTCAGTTAGGAATTTCAAGATTGTCAATGGAGGACAGGCTGTCCCTAACACGTTGAGCTGGAAGTGGATAGTGACATTCGGATACATTTATCAGAGAACTTGTCTTATTTGTTTAACAGAGTGTATCCTGTCTCAACACAGTGCCCACATTCAGCCCTCTTCTCTTCTATCCGTCTCCATCTACTGGCTGTCTTATTGGGGGCAACCATTGACAGAATTGTGCCCTGGCATTTTGAAGACACCAGCTTGTATTTTACCTGCCGGTCCCCTATGTTAGTCAAACAATGTTAATTCTGCACCCAAGTTATTTGGTTGAGACAGACCCACTGGGCTATAAAGATCGACCAGCCTTCTGGAATTTACCAGAATTGCCCATTGGCATGTCCCGGTCTGGAGAAACCCAAGCTAGGATCTTTATCTGCTAAGTAAAAACACTTAATATCAATGTACTGTGGTGGCAGGTCAATGGAATGCACACATTCAGATAAATCCCATTGAATATCCGTTTATCCGCTCCATTACCAAAAAGCACTGTGTAAAGCATGAACATCGGATAGGGTGGAATGTATCTCTCTCTTTCCCACCTTTTTTCCCTCTCACTCTTTCCTCTCTCTTTTCGCTTTCTCCCTTCTAGCTCTTGCTCTCAGTGACATAGTATATGTAGAACCTCACTCAAAACTTTCCTTATCGAATAATTTGGAAAGGAGAGAAAATTAAAGCTATGATCAAATCGGAGAACAATTAATAGGTAACATTGAGATATTTCATGCCAACTCAATCAAATTCCCATCTCTGTGTGTACAGGAGTTACATCAGAATCATAACCAACATCTTTCAAAGCAACTTTTCAAGAAATGTTTATATAAGCAGAAGATGGTTTCACATGAGGGATGTGTGTTTCCGGAGTGGGGGGTATGAAACACAGTCAATGATGTAACAGGTAAAGGTGGTTATGGTGGGGAATACTCTTAACGCACCCACACCATAATTAAAAATAGAACCCAATAGATGTCACATTACGAAATACATTAGCTTAAAACAAATACACACAGATATGTATTATTCACTGTATTTTTATTAATTGTTGGTGACATTTAAAGAACTACGACACGGTCAAATTTGTCTCAATCTTCTTTTTTGTGGAACTAACGTGTTGACCCACCAAGGAAACAAACTGAAAACCCTCAATGAGCTCTCTGCAGCTAAAATACTTAAGACTCACCCCATTATATCTTTTTCCCCTGTCAGGCACTGCACTGGAAATGTATACCTATAAGGGGGACGAAGAGCACAGACAACAGGAACAAAGAGAGGAAGGGAGAGAGACACGGGGGAGAGGAGAGGTCTCGATAGTGAAAGGGTACTGGTGTTAAGTGACAGCCTGGAGGTGTAGAATAAGGCTTAGCGGAGATCCGGTGGGGTGTGGAGGTCTGTCTTGGCTCCTTCTGATCAGATGGGGATGGTTCAAACCACAGGCATCTCTGCCTGTTCGCTTCATAGTGCACTACTTTGGATGGTTCAAACCACAGGCATCTCTGCCTGTTCCCTTCATAGTGCACTACTTTGGATGATACAAACCACAGGCATCTCTGCCTGTTCCCTTCATAGTGCACTACTTTGGATGATACAAACCACAGGCATCTCTGCCTGTTCGCTTCATAGTGCACTACTTTGGATGATACAAACCACAGGCATCTCTGCCTGTTCCCTTCATAGTGCACTACTATGGGTCAGAAGCTCTGGAAGGAGACTTGAGGCTCTATTCAATCTGTGCCGCAGAAGTTTGACGCTATAGCTTAATTTTTTTTGAAGGCATGTTGCCGCATTAACAGACATCACATTCACAGTAATTGGTTGGTTCCACAAAACAACTCCCTTGCGCTTTCCTGTCATGTTTCTAGTAGACATTATGTGCCCGTAGTGAATTTATAATTTATGAGCCCTTATAACATTGATCACATGGGGAGTTTCGTGGAATTGTGTTTTCTTACATGAGTTAATGGTTTTCAGCAGTAACTCAAGATGTCCTTTAAAGGTGTGTCATTTGTTGACAGATTGGAACTAACCGAAACCAAACAAGACGTCTAATCCTTTCATTTGATCATTTATACGGGTCTTGGTTTAGAATCAGTTCCTCCTCCTTGTTGTTTAAAAAAACCTTCAGTCCCCTTAAGTCACTAAATGAAATTGTCTACTACGTTGGTTTACTTAGGGCGTAATGACCACTAGGACAATGCTTTTCAACAATGTGAATATTAGAACACTGTTTGAACACTGCTCCTCTTGGAAAATGTGGTGTATATAAAATGTAGGTCTCCAGTCATCACCGTCGATCTAGGCCGTTATTCATGAAAGCATCTATGGAGGCCTCTGTGAAGCTACGTAGGCCTATTGATACCTGCCATTAAAAAGCATCCATGTCTTGATGCCGTTTCCGATCTTGACTTATATGTTGTGATCACCTTTAATCCCTCAACTGAAATGTGAGCACAAACTATAGACAAGATTTGAAAAAATAATGCACGTGGCGGCCAATTATAAATAGAGCTTGTGTAAACCACACTGGTTTGTGTCTGAAGTGGGACCCTATTACCTTTCAACCTGGTCTCATAGGATTCACTGGGCTCTCTTCTATGTAGCAAATACGATGCATTTGGGTCTTTGTCTCTGTGGATAATCTTGTTGTTTAACCCACTGCTGTCCATGTTTTGAAGCTACATCCAAGCAGACTTATGTTCAACGACCTACGCTGAAAGTCTGTGTTTGACATGTCTGTCGTTTTGATCTTTTTTTTACAGCACTGTTACGTATATAACCCGACACATCCTGATGTTGTTTTACCGAGGAAGGCTGAAAAGAGCCTTACGCTAGATATCTCTGATGGGCGTTCGTCATGTCTGTCGATCCCTGCTGGTCCCTGAAAGCATCTTAATCCAAGTTCTTCATCTTGCTATGAAAGTGGTGTCACATCGTCTCTCTCTTCCCCATCTGACTCTCATGGGTGACGAGCTTTTGCGAAGCCTGGCTAAGTGTGAAATATTTTGGCAAATGGCTTTCTAGGATGTCTGCCAGATCTTCTGTTGGGCCGTCTCTGACTCTGTCATCTACTTAAAGATTTTTTTAATGTGATGCAGAGGAATCCCTCTGTACAAAATGTAGTGGGGTCGGCATCTAAAAGACATTTAATTTAATCAGCATTCAGACTTAGAAGCACCATGAGGTCCAGGGCCTGCTTTACTGGTCTAGAGGGTGATGAAAAAATGGAGTGCTAGATTTGAATACAACTACAATATGCCATATATTGAATTTGTATCTGGGAAAATACAGAAGGTAAAAGAATTAAGTCTGTGTGGTCCCAAGATGCAGTGTGTTCACGAATCCACCTTCTTAGATGCAATTACCTTTAAAAGGCAATTGAGCGTTGGATCAAACGCCTGCCCATCCAGCAACTGTGTTTACTGTGTTTGTCTACTTGATGTATTGATCAAGATCAAAATGGTATGAGATGGTAGAACCACAGGATCTGAAACCGGAAACCTTCCATGGAGATGTCCATGCCAGTTATTTTGGTGATTTGAGGGGACAAATGTAAGGGCCGTGACACCCTGGTTTATTGATCTTAATTGGAGAAAGCACTTATTCCATTCTAAGGCAAGAACTGTATAAAGACAGGGCATTAGGTGGTAATATATCTATTAGCTGGATGAATAACCACACAAGATGTTTGAGCTGTCTGCCTGTCTGTCTGGGGGAAAAGTCCTCCCAGTCTTTGTTGGATCTCTGGAAAATCTGTGGCAACCACAACATAGATCAAAGACGGTGCCTGAAGGTTACAAAGGTCATGGCCCTTGAACTGACCAAAAGTTATAGGAAAGTTGGATAATGCCTCTTCTGTTCGACATTGTTTGATGGCCACGCTACCAAAGATCTTCCCAGTCTACAATCTGAAAGGAGCCAGTGATGAACCGAGAACAAATGAAGGATTCCCAACAACACCATCATCCATTATTTCTCATGATATTGAAAAGTGCTCATACATAAATACATACATACCCTGGTATCACACAACCTCTTCAGCGGGGTTGCCTGCAGCCCACAGTGGTGTTGGGTGACAGGTACACGCCTCAAACTCACTTAACCGCTTCATCAGCACCCCCACCACACTCCCCCACTCCCCCACTCCCCCCGCCACGGGCCACTACTGCCGAAAGACAGCTTCTTACCTTTTACTGCCTTAATCCGGCTGGGAGGCCACCGATGATGGGGGGAGGGAGATGGGGAGGAAAGAGGGGGGGGAGAGCAGGATGGAGAGAGGGGCGGGATGGAGGCGAAAGAAACTGGAGCCAAGTGAGGGAGTGAAGATGACGGACATCCCTCGGCCTGAGGTTCTGCATGCCCCAGACATGACTCCCAAGGGCACCATTTGGGACGCAACTCCTTCCCTCACAGACATCACACCGCTGTCTCTGACTTACAGGTAGAGAGGGATGTATTCAATGTCTCAAACCCTGCTAATGACTGGCTATGAAATCGGCCCAATGGTGACCTGAGCGCGTGACGGCAGGAAATGGGGATCACCTGAACTGGAGGGTTTTATTGATGCCACCTGTGAACCCTCTGTGCCACTCTGTGAAATGCCAGCCCGTGCCAGCCCGCGCCCGCCTCGTCTCTGTGTCCACGCCACTTGGTGGACGGAGGACATCCCTGTGAGCTCTCTGCAAAATACAGCGGGCACGTGTTTCTCTTGCCTAACTGTATATGTGGATTACAAGTAAAGGCTTTCTTCTAAATGTTTCTAAATGTTCTGGGTTTGGCCAAATCATTCAAAAATATGTTTTTTTCTAAACTGAAAACATCCACAATTCAGAGGTTAGCATGTGGCATATTGCGCTGTGTTTAATTTATGAGGTTGTGTGGTTTTAACAACAACATTTGACACACAAAGGCACAAGGAATTTACCATGAGTGAGAAAGAGACAAACGGAGAGAGAGAGAGAGAGAGAGAGTGATGGAAGGAGAAAGAGAGATGGAGGGAGGGAGAAAGAGAGATGGAGTGGGAAAGAGAGAAGAGAGATGGAGGGAGAAAGAGAGATGGAGTGGGAAAGAGAGAAGAGAGATAGAGGGCGAAAGAGCCACTATTAAATGGGTGTTGGTGAAGCCAGAGGGCCTTGTGTGATGTTACAGGGTGTTGGTGAATCCAGAGGGCCTTGTGTAATATTACTGGGTGTTTGTGAATCCAGACGGCCTTGTGTGATATTACAGGGTGTTGGTGAATCCAGAGGGCCTTGTGTGATATTACAGGGTGTTGGTGAATCCAGAGGGCCGTGTGTGATATTACGGGGTGTTGGTGAAGCCAGAGGGCCTTGTGATATATTACAGGGTGTTGGTGAATCCAGAGGGCCTTGTGTGATATTACAGGGTGTTGGTGAATCCAGAGGGCCTTGTGTGATATTACAGGGTAATGGTGAATCCAGAGGGCCTTGTGTAATATTACTGGGTGTTGGTGAATCCAGAGGGCCTTGTGTGATATTACGGGGTGTTGGTGAATCCAGAGGGCCTAGTGTGATATTACAGGGTGTTGGTGAATCCAGAGGACCTTGTGTGATATTACGGGGCATTGTTGTATCCAGGGGGTCTTGTGGGATAACGTCGCCGGTTCCGGTGAATCCAGAGGGGACATCACATATCTCATGTCCAGTGTGCACGCTGCCAGACACCTGCTACGTTCCTTTCTGAAGAGGAAACAGATTCCTTGCACCCCACCCCACCAGCTCACACGTGAGCATTCCAGAGGTGCGGAAGAAGTAACTGATTACCGGGTTTACACCGATTCCTCATCCCTCTTGCATTCTACAGACACATGGCAGGCACTGGGAAAAGACTGCGTGACAGCTGAACCTGAAATGAGGATATCTGGGGCCACTAATGACTGAGGTTAGCTCATGTAGGCTATTGGCTGTGGTGGTTCTGACGTTTGTGGTCGTGAGAGGCAGCATGAACCTTTCAACCGACAGCTGCTTCTTGGTCACAAATAGGATTTCATGTCAGGAAACACATTGGGAATATTGCTGATTGTCATGTCAGGAAACACATTGGGAATATTGCTGATTGTCATGTCAGGAAACACATTGGGAATATTGCTGATTGTCATGTCAGGAAACACATTGGGAATATTGCTGATTGTCATGTCAGGAAACACATTGGGAATATTGCTGATTGTCATGTCAGGAAACACATT
>JACXGK010014145.1:0-12035 GCA_016801125.1 Novumbra hubbsi
TGTGACTTATACCACCCACCATTGTGACTTATACCACCCACCACTGTGACTTATACCACCCACCATTGTGACTTATACCACCCACCACTGTGACTTATACCACCCACCATTGTGACTTATACCACCCACCACTGTGACTTATACCACCCACCAGTGCCCATTATACCACCCACCACTGTGACTTATACCACCCACCATTGTGACTTATACCACCCACCACAACGCTCTCGTTGGCTGGCCATCTCTTCATACTCGTCACCAAACCCACTGGCTCCAGGTCATCTACAAGTCTCTGCTAGGTCAAGTCCCGCCTTATCTCAGTTCACTGGTTACCATAGCAGCCCCCACCCGTAGCACGCATTCCAGCAGGTATATCTCACTGGTTACCATAGCAGCACCCACCCGTAGCACGCATTCCAGCAGGTATATCTCACTGGTTACCCCCAAAACCAATTCCTCATTTGGTCGCCTCTCATTCCAGTTCTCTACCGAAGATGACTGGAACAAACTGCAAAACTCACTCAAGATGGAGACGTTTACCTCCATCACTAGCTTTAAGCACCAGCTGTCAGAGTTGCTCATAGTTCCCTGCACCTGGACGTAGACCATCAGTAAATAGCCCATCCATTCTACCTCATCCCCATACTTGTCCTGTTTATTTTAAATTGCTCATTTGCACCCCAGTATCTCTTCTTGCACTTTGTCTTTTGCATATTCTATCATTACAGTGTCCAATTGCTATATTGTAATAATTTTGCACTACGACATATTTATTGCCTCCCTTATTCTACCTCTTTTGCACATGCTGTATACTGACTCATCTACGTTATTATTGATTGCATGTTGTTATTCAATGTGTAACTCTGTGTTGTTGTATGTTTCGAACTGCTTTGCTTTATCTTGGCCAGGTCGCAGTTGTAAATAAGAACTTGTTCTTAACTTGCCTATCTGGTTAAATAAAGGTAAAATAAATAAAATCCATCTTCTTTTTCTTAGTCTGTATACTCTTGCTCAAACCTGGCTACTTCAGGCATGCAATCATTTTGTGTTCCATCGTTCATCAAATAACAAATACCATGTTTCAGACAATGCAGGACACATGGAGCAAAGTAAGAGAAAGGAAACATCCCTTTCTTACTTTACAGGAACCAAAATAACCAAAGTTTCGGCAATCTGGGAACTGAGGCGCAACATAAACTGACACAAACAAAGATCCACAAAACCACACATTCCCAGAAATGTATTTAGGGTCCCTGATCAGATTATCCAGAAAGTATAAACATTGTATTTAGGGTCCCATATTAGGTTATCTAGAAAGTAAAAACATTGTATTTCGGGTCGCAGATCAGATTATCCAGAAAGTAGAAACATTGTATTTCGGGTCCCAGATTAGATTATTCAGAAAGTAGAAACATTGTATTTAGGGTCCCTGATCAGATTATCTAGAAAGTATAAACATTGTATTTAGGGTCCCTGATCAAATTATCCAGAAAGTATAAACATTGTATTTAGGGTCCCTGATCAGATTATCCAGAAAGTATAAACATTCAACACAATGCTTTTTTTTGCACCATAATGAAGGAGAACCTATATACCCTGGCCTTTTGAAAAGAACCACATATTTTCAAATCCTATATATGTTGCCATTTTAATTTCCATTGTAGTCTGGAGAGAGACTGAGGCTACAGAATATTTGTTTATATAGGGGCAATAGACACAATTGACGTTGAACACTTTGATTCTAAAAAGAACCCTTATTTGTTCCTAATGGAACCTTTTGGATTCTTTGCGGAAAGGGTGCTACATTGAGCCAAAATAAGTCTGTAATGAAAACACAAAAGATCTGACAAAGGGTTCTCTTATGGGAGAAGTATGTTCTTTAATAGCACCTTTTATTCAAAGAGCATCTCTCTTGGGTCTGTTTTCCTCTAACATATACAGTGGGTGTGTTGGACTGGGGTTTATAAAAGGTAACTTTCACTCTCAATCGATTAAACAGAAATGTATTAAATACAGTGCCTTGCAAAAGTATTCACCTCCCTTTGCATTTTTTATATTTTGTTGCTTTACAACCGGGAAATAAAATATATTTTTGGTAACTTTTGTATAATCTTGGTATAACAACAACAGACGTACCACAAGAAATTATACAAAGAAACCAAAAACGTTTTAGAGTCACCTTCTGCAGCAATTATAATCTCTTGGTGTATGACTATATTCGCTTGGCCCATCTAGCCACTGGGAGTCATATCACTGATTCTCAAATGATCTGAGCTTTGACTAGGCCATTCAGAGAAAAATCTTTAAGCGACTGAAAAAGGTTTCCCTCAAGAATTTCTCTGCATTTAGCACCATCCAACATTTCTGATCATTCAACAATTCTGTCCCAGTTCATGCTGGGGATGAAAACGTCCCCACAGCAAGATGTTGACCACTATGGATCACAGTGAGATGGTATTCTTGGGGCGGTGAGAGGTGTTTCTTGGGGCCATGAGAGGTTTGTGTCAGACATAGTATTTTCCTTAATGGATAAAAAACATTTTCTCATGACCAGAGTTCCTACATATATTTGGAGTCTCCCACATGCATTTTGGCAAATGCAGAATGGGTTTGCTTATTTTATTCTGTTAGCAATGGCTTTTTTTCTGATCACTTTGGTAAAGCCCAGCTCTGTGGGACTGTATGGCTTGAACGGGTCCTATGCTATGATACTCCAATCTTCGTTGTGGAGCTTTGCAGCTCCTTCAGGGTTATCTTTGGTCTCTTTGTTGCCTCTCTGATTAATGCTCTGCACGTTTTCACAGTGAGTTTTGGTGGGCGGCCCTCTCTTGTTTCTCTTGATTTATTGTGGTGCCGTATTCTTTCCATTTATTAAAAATGGATTTGATGGTGCTCAGTGGGATGTTCATTTTTTATAGCCCAATCTGTACTTCTCCTTAACTTTGTCCCTGACCTGTTGGTCTTCATGGTGCTGCTTGCATGATGGGGCCCCATGCTTAGTGGTGTTGCAGACTCTGGGACTTTTCAAAGCAAGGGTTTATGTACTTTATTTATTTACTTTATTGAACTACTACTACTACTACTACTACTACTATTGTATTACTTTATTCTGAAGGTAATTGGTTGCACCATATCTTATTTAGGGGCTTCATAGCAAAGGGGGTATACAATGCATGCGTAAAGTATTCACAGCGCTTCACTTTTTCCACATTCTGTTATGTTACAGCCTTATTCCAAAATGGATTCAATTCCTTTTTTTTTGTCAAAATTCTACACACAATACCCCATATCGACAAAGCAGGTCTCTGTACATTGCTGCATTCATCTTTCCCTCGATGCTGACTACCCTCCCAGTTCCTGCCGCTGAAAAACATCCCCACAGCATGATGCTATCACCACCATGCTTCACTGTAGGGATGGTATTGGCCAGGTGATGAATGTTGCCTGGTTTCCTCCAGACACAATGCTTGGCATTCAGGGCAAAGAGTTCTATCTTTGTTTCATCAGACCAGAGAGTCCTTCAGGTGCCTTTTGTCAAACTGCAGCTGATTTTTACTTTTACTGAGAATTTGCCTTCATCAGGCCTGATTGGTGGAGTGCTGCAGAGATAGTTGCCCTTCTGGAAGGTTTTCTTCACAGAGCAAAGCTGAAGCTTTGTCTAAGTGACCATTGGGTTCTTGGTCACCTTCCTGACTAAGGCCCTTCTCCCCCGATCATTCAGTTTTGCCTCCATCTTCTTGATGGAGGTAACTAGGATCATTGGGACCTTCAATGCTGCAGACATTTTTCTGAACCCTTGCCCAGATCTGTGCCTCGATACAATCCTGTCTAGGAGGTCACAAACAATTTCTTGGACTTCATGGCTTGGTTTGTGCTGTGACATGCACTGTCATGCACTGTCAACTGTTTGACCTGTTTGACCTTATATAGACAGGTGTGTTTCCAAGTGATGTCCAATTTACAGAATTTACCACAGGTGGACTCCAATCAAGTCGTAGTAACATCTCAAAGATGATCGGTGGAAAAAGGATGCATCTGAGCAAAATCTTTAGTGTGACTTTTAAATTTTTAATAGGCTTAGAAATAGAAGTTTCACGTTATCATTATGGTCTACTGTGTATAGAAGGAAATATATTAATTTAATACATTTTGGAATATGGCTGTAACATAACATGTGGAAAAAGTAAAGCGCTGTGAATACTTTCTGAATGCACTGTATACTTATAGACACATCACTTGTGCTTATATATATATTCATTTTTGGTAATTTCCTTCACCAAACAAAACCACCAATTTCATGTTTTGTGTATCTCAATTACATGAAATTCTAATAAAAATGAATGTAAATTACAGGTTCTTATGCAACAAAATAGGAGAAACGCCAAGGGTGGTGAATCATTTTGCACTTTAAATACTGCACACTTTCTTTAATTATAACCTTGTGCTTGGTTGATTTTGCAAGTCGGTCCCATCTACAACTGTAAACAATATTTAAAATAACTAACTGCTTGCTGCAAGCATAAATTACCACAAAAGAAAGCTCTGAGCCAGGAAAAAACAGAGCAAGCAAAGGAGGAAATAGAGTATTGAGAAGCTAGCGGCCATGCCGCACGCCATTTTTCCATCGCTAAATAAACTCTGCAGTCTGCCGGTAAAGCCTGCAGCATAATGGGGGTTCCCTCTTCTCCTCCTCCCACCTTGTCATCCTTCCTTTCTTTTTCTACACAACCTTTCCTCTCAGATATGTTTGTGCATGTGTCTGTGAGTCAAACTAACTGGTGTCTTTGACCCTGTGCGCCCCCAAATAGGTTCCCCCCCTTTGTCCTCTTGCCATGTCTCACTTCCTTCCCCACTTTCCCAGACTCTTTCTGTCACCCTCCGGTTGTTCCTTCGCCTCTTTGTCAGAGGAACAGACAAAACTAAAAGTATCAGCAATGGAAAGTGAAGTCTGTAAGGAACCACCCCAAGCAGGACTTTTGAATCCTAATAATGAACCTACAACTTCAATATATATCAGACGTGGGGAATACAGGTCTACAATTGGTCCTGCCTTCTGTCTGTCTGTTTCTCTCTCTCTCTCTCCAGGTTTTTTGTAAATCTCTTTAGACCTGCTCAGCAGCTATCGGCATCTCACTCTTATCTCTTGATTCATTAAAAATGCACCTGTAGCGAAGTGCTCCCGTATCCGTCGCAAGTCCTAGTGTTTCTCTAGGCCTTTTACCAGGCATGATCTAGAAAAGTAGTGCACTCTTAAGGGAATAGGATTACATTAAGTTAGCAGTCGCAGTAGTAAAACGGCAAACACAGTCAATAGATTCTAAAGTGCTTGCTTCCTGAGTAAAGACTTGTCTAATATTAGTTGCCAGACTCCTTCTCTAATGTAGCACTTTTAGCTTAAGAATGATCACTGCATAAAACAATGGGTCTTTTTGTTCATCTAAATGAAGTAATGCCAAGATACGTTTATAACTGAAGTATTTATGTCTCCCCAGAGCCCTGATTGGTTGTGTTCCTCTG
Source organism: Novumbra hubbsi (assembly GCA_016801125.1). NCBI lineage: Eukaryota > Metazoa > Chordata > Actinopteri > Esociformes > Umbridae > Novumbra > Novumbra hubbsi. Next base: position 5,518 of record JACXGK010014145.1, read on the forward strand.
TTCAGATATTGCATTTTACCAACCATGTCATCAACCATGTCCCAACAGCCAATATTATATAAAACAAAGGTTTCATCCTACATAAACTGACATGTGTCAGTGTGTGTGTGTATGTTTGCAAAGCATTATTCAATAGTATTTAAACATGCATGCAGATAACTATCATAAAAAATAACTCGCTTTTTCATCTCATGTATAATTGTGGTTCCCAAAAAGTTAGAACACTGCATAAAATGTAAAAGAAAAGAATAGTTACTTGAAAAAGATATGCCCACTTTGAATTTGATGCCAGTGACATGTTTCAAAGAAGTTGGGACAGAGGCAACAAAATACTGTAAATAATGTGTTGCTGGAATCAAATTTAAAATGGGGATGTATTTTTTCCAAACAATAACATTCTTGTTTCAGTATTTGATATGTTGTATTTATACTTTTTTCAATGAAATATATTGATAAATTGTTTGAACATAATGGCATTCAGTTTTATATTAGCATTTTGAGCAGTGGGAAATAGGCTTGTACTTCATATTAACTACATGGAGTCAGTTTAATTGCTAACTCTTGGTTGACAGCATTGTCCTACATTTTTCACAGTTTTTATCGCAGGGGGACTGTCAGAAGGTTGTTTTTAGTACCCAAGCGGTACTATCGCCGGTGGTCCTCTGGTGTGCCTGTGAGTGCACACTACTTGGGTTAGGGTTAGTTAGTTACTACTTGGGAATCTGGCCTGGGTGCAGATGGATTGATAGTCTTGCGCGTTTTGATGAGTGGAATTACTGACAAGACGCTAGTCTCTGTCTTCCCTCTGCTCTCTATCCATCTCTTCATTACCAGAGCTAAAGGTATCGTTTGTGACATAATCATTTCTAATGGGACAGTTGAAGACTATATCAATGTAATTAAGATTAATAGCTGAAAATATACCAATAACGAAATACTGTGGTGCATATTCGTTGGATTTATTTTTATTGCACTGAATTATGGAGGGAAGGAGGGATGTATTTCCATTTCACCAAGCCACAGTTATCAGCTGGTTACAAATAATACTAGTCCTGTACTTCCTTCAAGAAGGCACATTTTTGCATGGGACATCACTATCCTTGGCATTCAGATCACTATGATTAGACAAACAAGCTGCACAGAAGAAAATAGCATCCCTTGGCCTGAAAACATCTTACTGTTCCCGGCACTTGAATTCTGACATAAAGTTAGCTTCAGAGCAGGTATGACAACAAAGAGGAATCATAGCAAGAGTGTTCACGTGCCATTACCCCTGGGGAAGTGGGGAAGGTCTGGATATATTCCCCTGCTTTGAAGTATCCACACACTTACTATACATGCACACACAAGCACACAATTCCATGTTAAAACGTTAAGCCCTAGCCCCAGAGGGTTAATATGGGGCTTAGAGGGAGTTATAAAAGACATTTTACATGGGCCATTATCCCAGCCTCTTTATCCCAACCTCTTAGTCACATGCATGTGGAGATCAGAGAAGGGGACTCGGAAAGAGAGCCTTGACTTCTTCAAGAGAGCGCAATAGTAAACGTTAGTCACTCAACCACAGAGAACGACTTAAGTACATTAAAAGACACTTACACCGCTGTTTCAGACTGGAACACCATGAGTGTGAAAATGAGTGGATTAAAGAGAGACGTAAAGGAACAGTACTATCGGTCCAATATGGAAAGAGTGTGTGTGTTAGTGTCAAGCACAATCTTTGTCCTTGTTTTCAGGCTCCAAAGCAAATACATGGATAGCAATTTTTTAGCTATTTTCAGGGGCACACAGAAATATTTTCTAGAACAGGGTTTCCCAAACTAGGGCCTGCACGCCATATAATATACTACATTTTGGTATAATGCAACGTTAATTTCAGCCCACGGCCCTCAGTCAAGTTCGATTTTTGGCCCTTCATAAGAAAAAGTTTGACCCCTGGTCTAGAACAACAGAGACAGCCATTTAGTTAAAGTTGAGGGATCTTGTTGATGCAGAATAGTAGCGTTGAGGGACATAAAAAGCAAGGCACGCACAAAGCATAGTGTTTGCGATGGAAGCACAGGTTTGTTTTGAGTATAACACCTTAGACATACCAGGCAAACCACACCACAACATTCTCACTCACAGGAATGCTAGAAATAATTGAACAAAAAATGCTGGTAAGGATGAAAACAGTGTGTAACACTGATAATACTAATAAATACTTTACTAACAATGTAAAGTATTGACTGTGTATGAATTGTCAGCTGTGATATCATGCATTGTCGTGTGTGTGTTTGTGTCTGTGCATTAAACGCACACAGAGATGGGCAGTATTTCTGATACATGCATTTAATATTCGTAAATCAAATACAAAATAGGATTTTGTCATTTGTATTTGAAAGGGTTGATGAAATTGGCTTCATATGTTGTATCAAAATACTTCAAAATACTGTTAAATACTTTGTGAGCAGTCTACATGATGCCATCATGATAATGCTATCTCTGATTAGTGCCTACCATTGTGGAAATTAAAATAGAAAAGGGGTCCATATACAAAGAATGTCAACGTAATAAACGTGTAGGTTGCCAGCTAACCATTGTTTTTTACCATAAATACTGCAATCTTTGACAATTCATGTTAAGTGCTGCTGTCCGTTTTAGTAGCCTAAATCATGTACCAATTTATGTAATGTTCTAGTTAACTATTTGACCCGAGCAGCAGCAGTTAACGTTAGCTTGCTACTTTCAGCCAACTTAAGTTTGACAGAAAATATTAATAATAAAGAGTTTCAGTGTTTTACACCATTACATTACAATGTCAACATATAGTGTAACTTGGTAAATGTAATATTATATTTATGATTAACAATAACATTATCAAATACTTAGACACTAATTGCTATGAATTATGGTGCCATCAGTTGTCTTCTTGTGAGTTACTTCTTATGAATACTGCCATTGAGTCAGTATTGCTGGTGCAAAGTCGGCCCTTCATAACAAACACCAATTGATTAGGACACAGTTATGAATCTTTAGCAAACTTATAGTTAAACATTAAACTGTTGGTTACTTATAAACTAGCCTTCATCTGACAAACGAGCCTGACTTGCTAGGAAGCTGTTGCTATCAAACATCGTCTACCTGATCAACTGAGTGAGTGTACTGGTGTAGGAGTTGATCAGATAGGCCGATAGATGGAAGTTTGCGAAGTGATTTCATGCTCCCTTGTAAAAGTATTTTTAGTATAAAACAAAAATACAGTAACAGTTTTTATTGATACATGGTGTAGCTGCTGTATTTTGTAGTTTAATTTCATACACTTAAAATTAAGGTATTTGCTATATTATTTTAAAATACAGGTTGATGTATTTTTGCCAATCCCTGCTCACACATACGAACACATGCCAACTCATTATTGGAGTTTAGAATAAATATAATAAAAAGCGATACGATTTGGGTCCCTGTGCCTATTTATGCAATCCCTGCAATTAATCCTGGGGGGAAATCACAATCTTAATAATTAAAGATTGGTTTCCTCCTCACAGTGGCCATATCTCACAAGACTCAGAGAAGGGTCAACTCCATTACTTTGTCCCTTCTCTGAGTCTTGTGAGAGATGGCCCTAATCACTCTGCAGTGCACTGCTTCTGACCAAGGCCCACATGCCTGAGGAATAGGGGGCCATTTTGGAACAAAGCCACGGTGCCCTAATCAAGATGTTGTATGCCTCTTCTTTTCCTAGCGGCTTCACAAGACATATCGATACATGAATGGAGGTTGTGGGAGAAGTGAGTAAGAAATGCTCCATTTGGGAGACAGAAAAAAGTGCAACATAGTGGCTTCTGGCTCTGCGTAGCAAGGGAATTTAAGAATAGTAAAGGGGAAGTAAAACAGGGTAAAACAATGATTAAAAAATAAGTTAATAAGGGGATGACAGCTCTCTGGTGTAAGAGGACAGAAAAAAGAAGACAGGGACATGAATGCCTCTTGGGCTGCCGGAGAGGAAATGAGGGGTGAATGAAGAACAGAGGACTGCTGGCCTACACAGGATTTTAACACACAGAGACCTGGATTTGAACTGTGGTCTGTCGCTGACACACACAGACAGATGCACACTAACTCACTCCATTTCGATGGCCACGTTGTATCCCAAAGGCCAACTGAGCATACTGGGTTAGCATTATGCTTACATGCTGATCCACAAAGTTTCAAGAACTGCTTTAAAGAGTCAGCCTGCAGAAATAAATACACGGTCGATAATGTCTGTCAGTCGGTCGGTCTGATAAACAGTACATTGCATTGGTATAATAGGGTACCAATGTTCTGTTTGTATGGGCAGGCTTTATGAGAGATTGACAGATTGATTGTTTTGACCACAGAGACAAATGGAAAACAAGGTGTTTTAATTGTTCCTGTCATAGCAGAACACACACACACACACACACAGGCACACACACTTGAATGCACACGCAATCGTATTACTGGAGTTGCAATAAAGGAGATAACCATTTGTTTCCCTGAGAACAGAACTTGAATCAGAATCATTAAGACATGAGCATGAACCCAAACAGAAACTCAAACACAAAGGCTTCACTTCCGAACACTGCCACAAACAATTGAAGCATTGACTGTAATTAACCTATTGCGTCAGGCCTGTCCACCCAGGTGCAAATATAGAATGTCTATTAGGCTTGGTTCCTTATGTTAGCACTGATCTCTCAGCAATCTGGGAAGGGACACAATAGTATAGTCAACGGCTGCCCCCAAAATGGCAACCTAATGAATATCAGGGATTTTCCTGCCTATAAAACCCAAAGGCCACGACTTCCCCAGTGTGTTGGGCATGGTAAAACAGCATAACATATGCACTCATACGTTAACTAGTGCAGCGAACGTAACCGTAATAACCCTAACGCAAAACGGCAAAGTGTTTTTGGGCTGCTCAGACATAATGAAGAGGAAATGATATGCTCTGTATGCTTGAAGCATTGTGGAGCCATATGGTTGTGGGCTTAGTAAAACAGCCAAGTAGAAACTAAAGGCTGGATGCACATAAATCCCATAACATGTATACTAGTCCAGGACAGGCGGAGGAGAAGGAAATTAACTAGAATATATACTACATTGTAGGTTTTAACCACACTTTAAACACTGCTCAAAAACATGATGGGAACACTTAAATCACACATTGGGTCTTCATGATCTAAATATAATAAAGATCTTTACTGTACATTGTGGAATTTTTTTGGGAACAAAATAATGTAACAACGATCAATGTAAACCTAAAACACCAACAGATTAAGGGCAGGATTCAAATTCATTACTCAAAATGACTCAGTAGTGTGTATGGCCCCCAGTGCCTGTATGGCCCCCACGTGCCTGTATGGCCCCCAGTGCCTGTATGGCCCCCACGTGCCTGTATGGCCCCCACGTGCCTGTATGGCCCCCACGTGCCTGTATGGCCCCCACGTGCCTGTATGCAATCTCAACAACGTCTGGGCACGCACTGATGAAACGGCGGATGGTGTCCTTGAGGATCTGCTCCCAGACCTGGATGAGGGCATCAGTGAGCTCAGCCCAGTCAATGGCATCAAGGCGGTTGTCATCCAGGAACTGCCTACACACTCTGGCCACATGAGGCCGGGCATTGTTCTGCACCAGGAGGAACCCAGCGCCCACTGCACCAGTGCAAGGTTGATGGGTCTGAGGATTTCATCCCAGTACCTAAAAGCAGTCAGGGTACCGTTGACTAGCCTGTGGAGGTTCGTGCCTCTCCAGACTATCAATGACCCACAATCAAACCAGTCATGCTGGATGGGGTTGCAGGCAGCATAATGTTTACCACGGCAAATCAGATCGCATAACCACGAGACTTGGTAGTTTATATATTAACCCTTTACATCCCTCTTAAGCCTGTCACATGTGCCCAATGTGAACCTGAGCAAATACAATAAACATCTGATTTACATCCAAAAGTGTTTGTCTATCATAGACAATAATGGCGGCGACATCCGAGATGAAAACATGAGTTGTAAACAAAACAAACAAAAGAATGCAATTTTGGGTCGCAGCTCACAACGCAGTGTTTGGGTCGCAGCTCACAACGCAGTGTTGGGTCGCAGCTCACAACGCAGTGTTTGGGTCGCAGCTCACAACGCAGTGTCGGGTCGCAGCTCACAACGCAGTGTTAGGTCGCAGCTCACAACGCAGTGTTTGGGTCGCAGCTCACAACGCAGTGTTTGGGTCGCAGCTCACAACGCAGTGTTTGGGTCGCAGCTCACAACGCAGTGTTGGGTCGCAGCTCACAACGCAGTGTTGGGTCGCAGCTGACAATGCAGTGTTTGGGTCGCAGCTCGCAACGCAGTGTTTGGGTCTCAGCTCGCAAAGCAGTGTTTGGGTCGCAGCTCGCAACGCAGTGTTGGGTCGCAGCACACAATGCAGTGTTGGGTCGCAGCTCACAACGCAGTGTTGGGTCTTAGCTCACAACGCAGTGTTGGGTCGCAGCTCACAACGCAGTGTTGGGTCGCAGCACACAA
>JACXGK010014146.1:0-11956 GCA_016801125.1 Novumbra hubbsi
GAGAGACGTGGAAAGAGGCAGTGAGAGAGAGAAACGGGGAAAGAGGCAGTGAGAGAGAGAAACAGGGAAAGAGGCAGTGAGAGAAAGAAACAGGGAGAGGCAGTGAGAGAAACAGGGAAAGAGGCAGTGAGAGAGAAACAGGGAAAGAGGCAGTGAGAGGCAGTGAGAGAGAAACAGGGAAAGAGGCAGTGAGAGAGAAACAGGGAAAGAGGCAGTGAGAGGCAGTGAGAGAGAAACAGGGAAAGAGGCAGTGAGAGAGAGAGAGATGGGGAAAGAGGCAGTGAGAGAGAGAAACGGGGAAAGAGGCAGTGAGAGAGAGAGACAGGGAAAGAGGCAGTGAGAGAGAGAAACAGGGAAAGAGGCAGTGAGAGAGGCAGTGAGAGAGAAACAGGGAAAGAGGCAGTGAGAGAGAAACAGGGAAAGAGGCAGTGAGAGAGGCAGTGAGAGGGCTCTAACCCTCTAATGCTCCTTACTGTCTTAATTAGAATGTGTGGCTGTGGAGGAGACCTGAAGAAGACCCCCCCCTTGCTTTAAGCACACAGGCCCGGCTGAAGCACGGTAATCCGGCAGTTGGGTTAGAAAGCCATCAAAACCACCACATTCCCAAGGGCTACTGGGGTTGTAAAGACAAGACCAGTTGGTGTAAAGTCACATGGCCTATTCCTGCTATCCCCAACAAACAGAAAGCACAATCAATGGTAATGATGTCTATCAATTGATAACCTACTGGTGCTACATTACAGAGCCTGAAGAATGTTCCCTTCAGGTTCTCCACCTATTGCACTCACTTTCTTGTATGAGTTTCTAGACCTACATGTGATGGTGTAAAACCCCTCAGCAGGAGAAGAGACATGACTGTTGTTCTGGTCTGTATGTGCTCACATCCCTCTGGGACTAATGAGGTTACCATGACGCAATACAAAGGGAGGATATCTTCTTCACACTGCTGTTTGGAAGCACCCCTCCGAGAAGGATTATTGCTTGGACAAGGTATCGCCACAGACCCACTGATTGGACTGATTCAATTCTTCCCATACAGACTGAGCAGGAAACCATTTTTAAGAAGTGAGAACAGACTGAATAATTCAATTAAGTTCTTATATTTACCTACTCAGCTGCATGGTATCTACCTCCTCATGAATCTTCTTTGCCCTTTACCAGACTTCGGTTTGTGGGCACAATGCAACTACCTGCAAATGAGGAAAGAGTCAAATGTATTGCTGAATCACAAGGTGCCTTGATATCCCCAATGCCTAGCGTGTGGATGGAGAGTGAGCCAGACCCAATGGGAGCTGACATTTGGCCAAAACGTTCCATGACCAATTTCCTCTGCATTGCATCGACAACACAATCACTGTATCAATGTATCTAATCCAAACACTTCACAGCAGCTTTGAACATAAGAAATAACATCTGACATGACAACTGTTTAATGTGCTTTGGCAGATGGAGCATCAAAGGCAAATATCAAACGCAGTGTGTCTGTTGAACAGGCTGTAGAGTACGTTTGTAAAATAGATGATCAAACACCTTCTGAGCACTCAAACCATCATTCTTGACATTCTTTCACAACCCGTCTGATACTATGTCAGCTATGTGTTCTGATAAAAGAATACTTAGAGCACGGTGACTAGAGCAAGACCTCAAAACAAATGTGTACCATCATGTAAAACAAAGCTCATTGTTGACACCCCCCACACACACAGGTATTCCTCAACACTGACACACACACACACACACACACACGAACGCACAGGCGTAATGCAGTCCATCATGCTCAGTTAATCCCCTTTATAGAGCATGGTCTCAATAGTAAAACATAATTTCTGGCTTTTTCTTCAAATACAGGTAGTCAAAAACAAACCCCGGCAATGAGTTGGTTGATAACTAAATCACACATGGAAGCAGCCCATATGATCAATCTCGAATAAGCAACTGGGAAGGTTTGAGTGATATTCAAGATGCAGACGTACCCGGTCAGTTTCAAACACTTAAACAAGATCGAGCATGAACATAACATCTTGGCACAGTGTAGGCTACGAGGAATGACAGGACGTCAGAAGCAGCGTCAGATGAGAATGCAGTCATTCACCAAAACAATGCTACAGTTTATTTTAGGTTATGTACAGCTATATAATCTGTTGGCCAACCTGTAAACTATGAACGACACACAACTCACCTTTCTGGAATCCAAGAATACTTAACAAAGGTGTGAGGCAAATCTGCCAAATAATCATAAGACCGGTGAATTCTTCTGTAGTGTTGTCAATGATGGCTATTAACAAAACCGTTCATCGAGCAGACCGATCGCAATACGGGAATCCTTTTGAGTGGCAGGTTATGGGACAACTTAAATACGGCATGGGGTGTTACCTTTGCGTTCTTTAACCAATTGGAACTGTGTATTACACGCCATCGCGGGAATTGGCTGAAGCGCACGCTCTTGAATAGGGAGTCGTTCTGCACCATGGGAGCTCTCCACCGAGTGCAGCGGAGTTCATAATGAGGTGTGATGGTAAGCCTATTAATTGGTGTAAGCCTTGACAAATGCTGTGTTGTTGTTTTTCTAACATGAACTAAATAGAACATTGCATCTCTTCTACAAACAAACGTATCAGTCTGGAAAATGTTTAAGAATTGTGATGCGAAAGAGAATAAAGGTCAACAGGGGATTCACTAGATCAAGCTTCATAAAAGCTTAGGACACCTCAGATTGTTTTCTGCTTGAAATCTGTGAAATTCAGACGTCGCAGTCAGTCAGCGGGGACGGCGAGGCTCTAGTTAGACATGCTGCCTTCAACAGAGAGCGAGCTGTGCTGCCTCCTTTCCTCCCGAGGACCTGCACATCTCCCCGTTGACTAGCTACATACATCCTCCCTCTGCTTGAGCCATTTGGTTTTCTCATGACCGTAGCTCCTTCTCGGCTTTACGCTTTCCTGAATGTCTAGGCCGGCTAGGTGCTTAGGAATATGTGGCTTGGAGCAATGAGGATCACGTCAGACGTTAAAAGACAGCCTTACTTTAGTTTTATTTAAGCCATTTAGTCCACTGCATCAACAGCTGACTCCAAAGGCAAATAGAAAGCCTAGAATTCTGACTTCTCATAGATTGTAATGGAACACACCTGACTTGACATCACTGACACTGACATCATCATTACTTACATGAAGTGTTCAGTAGTTGAATGAAAGTAAAACATTCATACTAAAAGCCATAGCTAATACTGTGCATAAGTACATCTTAGTATATAGTTGTTTTAAAAAACAAAATCACATTAAGAATTCATAAAAGACAAATACTCAGTTGAGACTACTTATATTATACTATATAATATAAACAAATGTAAGTTCTATGAAAATAAATTAAAATACAAACATGTCCTTCTCCATAATGCTCACATTATCTAAAGACTTAGTTCATTTAAATACGTATCTCTTATACTGTCATCGCATTAACATAATAAAGCATCTACACCCATTAATTTAATTCCACAGTGGTAAATGTATACCTAAGTCTGTGTTCAATTTTAACAAAAGCATTTCCTTACAGATGGGATAATCTAGCAATTTAACTAATACAGGAAGGTCCCACAATGCAGTCTAGAGAATTGGCCAGTGTAAAGCATGCAGGCATTGTATTGAAGAGGCTGCAAATCCTGTTTTATCACAGTGAGAGAAACTGGAAAATAATATTTTTAAAACATTATTGGTAATTGAGATGTTGTTTGGTATTTTGAAATTGGCTGTGGATGCAAGAAACTCCTCAAACATCACCTGGAGGAGTGGGACAAACTTTCTCCCAGTCGATGTCAGGGACTGGTAGACCGTTATAGGAAATGTCCCATTGAGGTTATTTCAGCCAAAGAGAGCAATACCACCTATTAGGACATTGATAAATAAATAATATCATGGTTAAAATTACATTGTTATTGGTTAAATTACATTACCTATATCTATTGATATTGTTTGTGAGAAGATCAAATATTGATATGTCCATATCTCTTAAAAAAGTATCCTAAATGTTTTGACATGACTGTAAATTCCTTTAATAAAACTTTGTCTGTTTCACATGGAGGATGAGTGTATTCTTGAGAGAATTGAGGGTGCTGACTGCTTTGAAATTAATATAATAAATGGAGGATGAAGACATCTCAGCCCTGCTGGTTGTGGGGTTGGCACAGTTAAAGAAGGCTTACATCATTTACTGCCAAGAACTCAGCTTCCGACATAAAGGACGTGACATCATCCCAGACAGGGAACATTGCCTTTCTGGCTAGCCAAGCAACTAACAACCAGGGAGGACTGGGAGCACGAAAAGCCCAGTGACCTGGAGACACTGCAGAGTAGTTTGTATTTAGTCTGAATATATATGTATATTATGTATACATATATATATATATATATATATAACACACATTTTATACAGAGGAACACTAGAAAAAAGTCTTGTTGATTTGCTTGCATCTTTATAGATTTGGTTTGATTTCACCCAGGAATGATTTTTGCAAAGCCATTACAGTAACACAAATACAATTAAAGTAAGTATAAAAACATTGGTGGCATTTTGCTCACAAAAACAATACACCAATAACTTTGTTATAAACAATGTTAAAATGAAACAAACAATATATTTGGGACAGTTAGTGTGGTAGTACCATGTGGTAGGTTTAAGCTAGAATTCATACAGAAAAAATTAAACATATTCTTATAATACCTGTCTGATCCACTAGGAGATGAATATACAACGACAATAGTAACAATTATATTTGAAAAAATATTCACACTCAGTACTTTATTTTTATATGCGGGAATAAACATACATACATAAAAGCCACAATATTCCCATTTCTTTAACCAGGTTCACTATCTCTCTGACCTCTTTTCCAGAGCATAGTGCAGTAAATCTGTACCCTACTAAGGGAAAGACAATGGGAAAATTCACATATTTTTTCTGTCCTTCTGTCCAACATCGTCTGTAAAACATTGTGAAATTCAGGCAATGATAATTAAAAATCTATAGGCTGAAGAATGCAAACATTTTAAATAAATGTGTTTGTGTGAAATTGTATTCTTTTTCAATCGGTACATTTTTAGGCACATTATGTTTATATGGGTGGAATCCCTGAAGGATGTTTCATGTGCTCCAAACAAATGTGTGCAATACATTTCAAAGGAAAGAAAAAACTGCATGCCTTTCTCCATTCAACAAAACAACAGCTGGCTCAAAGAAGGTGTGGCCAATAAAAAAGTTCTATCTGTCAGGGGAATTTATGTTCTACTCATAGAGAAAGACAGCAACCTCTAGTGGCCGAAAAACCTTTCAGTATTAACAATGCCAATGAAGGCATTTCAATGTAGTCACCTGGCTGGGACAACTGACTTCATTGGCTGTTCCAATCACGAAGAATCTGCCTACCAACTGGCTCTCCTCAACCACTTATCAATTTGCAAGTAGCGATCGAGAGGAAGTCAGAGGAGTAGGAGGACAGACTTTACTCCGATTGCTAATCTTCCAGTGTCTTCCCTTGTTTGGACTTCAAACTCTTTGGGTTGCTCTCGCTTCTGATAACTTGCACCCTTGATTATTTGAAAGGCTGGGTAGGTGGAATTGATGGCATAGTTTTCAGACTCTCACTGGACCTTTGATTCTTACATTAACACACTCTGACTTGCTTACTTTTCCATACGAAGACAGTTTCAACCTTGTCCTCTATCACCTCTCTCTTTTGGCTCACTCTTCCAAGACTCTTGTTCATGAAAATCATTCTCTCAAATAGCTATATTGGAGTACAGACACTGACATTGTGTCTCAACTTCAGACTCCAGAACAAACCCCTTTTCAAGTTATTTTCTCTGCTGGTGGTGAGTCCTGACACAGATCAATGCTGACCTCTTGTGTTCATCTTTAGTCACTGCGGACAGTTTGCAGTGCCAAAGAGCCAGGTCTTCCAATATCCCTGAAGCTACTTTTTGTTTCATCTGAAGTAATCGTTTGAAGTAATGGTCAATGTCTCTCAAGACACTTCAGAAAAGTAACTGAAATGAAACCAACCAACAACCAATTGAACTAATACTCACCTCAAAAAAATCATCCTGTGATCATGTTTCCAGTTTCCCACGACCCCCTTTCAAATGATCACAAATGCAGTTAGGAAAACCACCCTCAAAAATCCTCCAGAACAATAACTTAAGCATTGTAACTAGTCTTGGTACCTTTGGTGCCAATCTAGCTTGAATTGTTGTTTCACTGCAACCCACCAAAGACTACGTGGTAAACAATGTATTCCCATAGTGGTAAACAATGTATACTTTATAGTGGTAAACAATGTATACCCATAGTGGTAAACAATGTATACTTTATAGTGGTAAACAATGTATACTCTATAGTGGTAAACAATGTATACCCATAGTGGTAAACAATGTATACTCTATAGTGGTAAACAATGTATACCCATAGTGGTAAACAATGTATACTCTATAGTGGAAAACATGGAGTGGTATGTTGCTTGTAACGTGTTTTACATTGCATTATTTGATGTAGCGGGTCAGTTGATGTTTTACACTTATTATGTTTTCTTCACCACGGTATTTTACTCTGCTATAGTTTGATAGAATCCTTTTTAATTAATATTTTTATGCTGTTAATATTGTACATTGTAAGTTTTACTGAATAATCCTCAACAGTGCAGTTTATGTTGCAGTTCAACCTACTTTGTAACCTGTCGGTCAAGTTATTCTGCAGAATGGATTCTCACTAGATCTCCGTGGACTCGATCCTCTCCAGGCGAGAGGGTCCTGTCCAGGGGTTGGGCAGCTGGAGGAGGGAGGGGTCCTCACAGGGGGGGAGGGAGAGGGTGAGGGTAATGTTGGAGGGGAGCGGGGCCGACGGCAGGGGAGGAAGGGTTGACAGGGTAAGGGATGGGGGAGGAGAGCTTGAGGAACAGGCGGGGGGGGTGAGTTTGGACCCCATCTGTCCTACCTGTTTCTCCAGAACCACATTCTTCTGTAGAGTCTCCACATAACTGACTTGAAGCTGCGCTTGATATTTCAGCACACGCTCCTTCTCCTCAATCCAGGTGTTTCGCTCCTGGTCAAAACTGTGGGCCTGTCGCTCTCTCTGTTGACGTTCTAGACGTAAGGCCCCCTGGAGCTGCTCCAGTTGCTCTCGCAAGATCCCCCACTCCTCCCGCTGTGCTTCCTGACGCTGCTGCTGAGCCTCCTGGTGAAGGTGGGCGTCATGACGAAGTTGAGCTTCCTTCCGCAGTTGGGCTTCCTGTTGTAGATGGGCCTCTTGACAGAGATAGGCCTCCTGGCGCTGGAGGGCCTCCTGACGTTGGAGGGCCTCCTGATGTTGAAGGGCCTCTTGGTGCTTTCGGGCCTCCTGACGCTGGTGAACATCATGGTGCATGTCATGCCACTGGGCCTCTTCACGCTGCTGCCTCTCTTGTCTCTGCGCCTCTTGCCTCTGGGCTTTTGCCTCATCGCTCTGGAGGCTGAGCAGGGCATCTGAGGTTGGGGTAAGGGGGGTGGACGGGGGCTCTGAATGGGGGCCATAGAGAGAACCCCATGTGGGAACCAGACCCCCCACTCCTAGGGTTTGGGTTAGGGCGAAATCGGGTCCGCCGCCAAGTTTTCCCAGAGCTCGTTTAAGACCCAGAACCTCAGCCTCAAACACGCTAAGCTTCTCCCTCAGGAAAGACACCTGAAAGCAGATGGGGTGTTAGTACGAGTGTATACCTGTTCATGTGCATACAGTGTGGTATCCCGTCGATCGCTAACGCTGTGGGGCATGTGACTAGCACCTCGGTCAGGGTCCTCCTTAGCTCGCCCTGGCAGCGCTCCAGCTCCAGGCTCCTGGTGGTGTATGAGTCCTTGAGGCCCAGCATCGCCTCCTCCTTGTCCCTCAGCTGGGCGTTGGCCTCCTTCAGCTGGCCCCGGAGGGAGACCATCTCCCCCGCACGCTGGGTCACCTCGGCCTGGCTCTCTCTCAGCTGCTGTTTGAGCAGGGAGATCTCCCCAGCCTTTTGGCACACCTGACCATGCGGAGAGGAAGCGCAGGATGGCGCAGCGTTATGGGGATATTCACACCGATATTCACACCAACACGTGCACAACCCTGACGTAAACCTGACCCCAAACCCTTTATCCTCATCACTAACCCTGAATTGAACCCCAATTAAACATTGGAGACCAGTTAAATATCCCTATAAGGTCACATTACTTTTGTTTTACTATCCTTGCAGTGATTTTATTTTGGTCCTCACAAGTATAGTAAAACACCCACACACATACTAAAGATGCACACACACACACCAAATACACACACACCAAAGACACCCACACACACAAAACACACACACACACCAAAGACACACACACTCCAAAGACACACGCGCACCAAAGACACACACGCACCAAAGACACACACACACAAAACACACACACACAACAAAGACACACACGCACCAAAGACACACACGCACCAAAGACACACCCGCACCAAAGACACACACACACGCACCAAAGACACACACGCACCAAAGAAACACACACAAAACACACACACGCACCAAAGACACACACGCACCAAAGACACACACACAAAACACACACACGCACCAAAGACACACACGCACCAAAGACACACACACACCAAACACACACCTCCCACTTGGTCTCCTCCAAACGTGGCAGTATGTCCGCCTGTTCTTTCCTGAAGTTTAGACATTTCCTCTCCAGCTCCTCCCTCTGGGCTAGCAGAGCAGCCATCTCCTCCTGCAAGCGGCGTTTGTCCTGCGCCAGGCGGGTGATCTGAGCCTGCAGGGCATTCTGGGAGCGCTGGGCCCGGCGTGTCACCTGCAGACACATATTATGTTGAGGGATAGTTTCTTGCTTAATGCCGAAATAAAAGATAAAAACCCTAACCTGTATGTGTGTTTTATGTTGGTATATAGGTCGTAGAACATCGGTCGAAAACCCCTTGCACAGGGGTAGATTTTAGTACGTTACAATTGAAGTTCGGGTTCTAATTGGGGATGGGGCGGGCAGTTGTGTTAGTAGGCAGGATTAGGGGTTGGGAAACAAAACTCAATTGACTGCGGGATTTGCAGCTTCTTGCGTGGCCGAAGTGTGATCACCTGCTGCAAGCGGGAGGCGTAGTTCTGACGCAGCTCCTCCATCTGTCTCTCCCACACACGCTGCTTCTCCTCAAACACCTGGACGATGGCCGCCTCACTCTGGTCCAAGTTACGACGCATGTGATGCACCTGAACGGCAGGGGGGAGGTGGGAGAACGACTGTTGATACTGTTTATAACTTCAGGGTTAGCAGAAGGTTTGTGGTAGGGGTTAAGGTTAGGGTTAAGTTAAGGACAAAGGTTAGGGTAAGGGTTAGTTGATAGTTAGTTAAACGGTTACTAACAGTGAGTAAATAATCTGTTACCAATAATCCTAACGGCTGCCTTTATGATACCATAAACTGTCAACCCTACCGTTGGCCCTGACCTTCACATCCCACCTCTTGCTCCTTCTCCCAGAGCCGGTCCTCCAGGTCTTGGATGAAGTCATCGGAAGAGGGTGAGGGACGTAAGGGAGCCGGGGTGTCCCCGAGGTGACTGATCCTGTGGTAGGACGAGGAGCTCTTTCCTGAAGAGGAGTGGCCACTGGCGGACGCACTCAGCCCGTTCTGGAACCGTCACATAGATCCACGTAAACACGCGGTGTCTGTCAAACACCGCCTGTCAGGGAGCAGAAGTCGGTGCGCTCACCTGGTAAGCTGGTTTCTCCAACTCAAGAGGCGCAGCAGCTCCAGCGCCGGTCCCCAGGATGTTGATATGGCTGGTAGAAGCACTAAGAGGCCCCAGGACAGCCGGGGGCACGAAGCCTGACCCGGAGCCAGCGTACGTGGGCAGGCTGGTCAGGGAGTTCCTCCCCGAGTCCGACATTCCCCCGGGCACCGTTTCGTTCTCCTCATCCCCTCCGGACCGCTCCGCCCGGCAGCTGCTTCTTCCTGGGCTGTCCTGGTCCAGTAGGAGGGCCTCTGGGACGGCTCCTGGTTCCCCACCCCCCGCTGCCCCCTCTCTGTGCCCCCCCACACCCCGTCCCTTGCCCCCGGCCCCACCCGTCTGGCCAACGAGGTTCTGCATGGAGTGAAAGCTTTTGGGAACCACGGGTTTGAAGGCAGAGGGGCGAACTAAGCCAGAGTTGTTCTGATGGGTTGAAGGATGGGAGAAGGAAAGGTTTAGAGTAGAGAGGGCATGAAGAGACAGGTGGGGATCCTACGGAGGACGGGAGACAAGGTGCTACTTGACTTGATGTTGAAGGGCAAATAAGGGGCCCTCCTCTTATCACATGGTCATATCCCAATGCAGAGCAGTAGAGGGGAAATTGCTCCACGTAGAGTAACATGTTCTGTATTGGGTGTTAACCAGAGGTCGATAAAGAGCCAAAGATTGGCAGTAACCACTCTGTTTTGGAAACACTTCCAATCTGGCCCTCAAATGTTTCTGCACCATCATAATATCCTCCCCCTGTAACTATTCCCCAGATCGGTGCTTTAAAAGTGAATGGGTTTTTAGTCAACGAAGCTTTGAAAATAGGGGTAAAATATAGACAACAGTTAAAAATCCACATACTTCAAATGCAAGCCATTTAAATGGTTTGAAGATAATAATAAAAAAACTGCACACCAGAAATTCAAGACCGGTCTGTTGTTTCCACATGTTTAATGACATTTTTAGCTGTAATAGTTGAAGACCATAGTAGCAAAACATGTCTATAGCTTTTGAAATGCATTAGGATTTAGGCAAATATATTTTTCTAAGCATTTTTTTCTTTCAGTGGAACTAAAACCTTCAAGGTATTTCTTCCCAGCTACAGTCTACAGCACAGTCTGCACATTTCTCATTTATATTGGCGTGATTTTCTGGTTTAGGCCCTACTGCTGAAAAAGATGAACAGAAAGTCTGAAAGATTTCTGAGGTTGCTTTCATTCCACAGAGTTCTGTGACGCAACGATGTGAAGACACAGTATTTTTGAACCATGCCGGGATTTTTTTTTCATAAAGCAATGTTTGCTATGCTAATAAGCCTCGGATGGCAACACGGAGGTGTCTGAATGAAGGGACATACCTGCTCCAGTTTCCCCGAGACGGGCAGGAGTTTGGGTGGGTTTGGGTTCGCTGGGGTTTTGTGACTTTCCGGTTGAGTCCCTCCAGTGTCTCTGTGTTGCCGGGGCGTCATTCCAGGTCCACTGTCGTTCCTCCCCATGTTACCGCCTCCTTCCAGACTCACCCCCCCTCCGCTTGTCTCCCTCTCCATCTCTCTCTCCCATTCTCTTGTCTCCCTCTCCCTATTCTCCCTCCCTCGACTCTCCCTTCTCCCCGGTCCCACCCCGGTTTCCCCCCGGGTGCAGTTGGACGCCGCTGCGGCGATGCGGTCCGTGTCGGAGTCCACGGGTCGCTCGGCAACAGGACAAGTCCCGGTCCCGGTGCCAATGCTGACACTTCCTCGTTCGTCGCTAGACGCGGTTCCGTCTGAGGCTGTCGGGGGCGGGGGGGGGCGATCGGCACTGCAGCTGCGGTCGGCGGGGCAACGGCGAGACAGGGTCGGGGCGCGGGGCAGGGTGGTCCTGGTGCCCACGGACTTCATGGCAAACTCCTGCTCCCCAGCCACTCCGCTACCCACACTGCCCATGATGGGGTTCAGGGGTCAGGGGGCACAAACAGTCACTCTGCCTCACATACTAGGAAGCAGCGTGGGGCATCATGGGCTAAAGGAGGCACTGGAGGTGTACACACTGAAAGAGAGAGAAAGGGAGAGAAAAAGTCAATCACATAGTGAGGTAGTCGGTCATAGATTAAGCCTAGTCCTGTCAATCATAGATCAAGCCTAGTCCTGTCAGTAACATATTAAGCCTAGTCCTGTCAATCATAGATCAAGCCTAGTCCTGTCAGTAAC
>JACXGK010014147.1:0-11928 GCA_016801125.1 Novumbra hubbsi
TGCTTTCCTATGCTGGAGGTGGTGTTTCTAACCAGCCACACGCTGTGTTCTGGCTGGTTTCCTATCCTGGAGGTTGTGGTTCTAATCAGGCGCATGATGTGTTCTGGCTGGTTTTCTATGCTGGAGGTTGTGGTTCTAATCAGGCGCATGCTGTGTTCTGGCTGGTTTTCTATGCTGGAGGTTGTGGTTCTAACCAGGCTCATTGACTATTGCTTACTTAATAAATCTTGATAATCCATCCTTGTTTCACAGTGAATGATAGCCAAAATACACTTGGCATTTTGTACCGTTTGTCATTGTAACATACAATAATGTGATACATCAGAAAGAAAGGAAGCTCAGCTAACTTTTGTTGTCATAGGCATAGTATATAAAAATGCATACATATTGCTATTGTGCATTTAAAAAGTCTGTTTTTCCTGCGCGTGCAAGTATTTATTTTGTGTGGGTTTTTTTATTTTTTATTGGGAGGGGCTCTTTTTGGGTTTGGCCCTTGCCCCTCCCAAGGTCTGTGCATTTGCCTGATTTCCTGGGATAATTCCTCTACATCATGGAGTTATAACATACTTTAGAAGTCACACTTTCTGATTGCTTTTGCAGAACTGAAACAAAAAATGTTGCAATACTTTTTCTCTACAACGCTTCCCCTTAGGTGGGCTTCCATCACTATCAGGTTTGCGTCTATGATTCTGAGGTAGGAGTTCATGACTCTGAGGTAGGAGTACATGACTCTGAGGTAGGAGTTCATGACTCTGAGGTAGGAGTACATGACTATCAGGTAGGAGTTCATGACTTTGAGGTAGGAGTTCATGACTATCAGGTAGGAGTTCATGACTCTCAGGTTGGCGTCCATGGCTAGCAGGTTGGCGCCCATGACTATCTGGTTGACGTCCAGGGCAGTTGTGGAAATATTTTGTGACCCATTGTGGAAATATGTTTTAGGTTAATGGGGCAGGCTTAATTATACATGTTGTGGCTTTGATGAAGAGGTAAGATATATGGAAATGCAACAGTGTTGGAAGGGTCCTTTATTGTGTGTATATTCCATCTTGGAGTGTAGCTGAGGACTTAGGGCCTGTGTCTGTAAGGTTTACTCACTACCTTGACCACACAGTGAATCATCAGTCTGGATTGTTTTAGCATCCTTCTCTCTGAAGCCTCAGCACCCAACAGTGCATTTGTCGTAATGCTGCCGTATGACTGTCGCTTACCCTGACCCAGCCTACAGAGAATTGTAAAGGATTCTTCCAGCCAACAGGCCTCTATCTACAGAAAACTGTAAAGGATTCTTCCAGCCTACAGGCCTGAATCTACAGAGAATTGTAAAGGATTCCTCCAGCCTACAGGCCTAGATCTACAGAGAACTGTAAAGGATTCTTCCAGCCTACTGGTCTGTATCTACAGAGAATTGTAAAGGATTTTCCCATCCTACAGGCCAGTATTTACAGAGAACTGTAAATGTTACTTACTGCCTACAGGCCTGTATCTACAGAGAACTGTAAAGGATTCTTCCAGCCTACAGGCCTGTATCTACAGAGAACTGTAAAGGATTCTCCCAGCCTACAGGTCTGTATCTACAGAGAATTGTAAAGGATTCCTCCAGCCTACAGGCCTGTATCTACAGAGAACTGTAAAGGATTCTCCCAGCCTACAGGTCTGTATCTACAGAGGACTGTAAAGGATTTTTCCAGCCTACAGGCCTGTATCTACAGAGGACTGTAAAATATTCTTCAATCCTACAGGCCTGTATCTACAGAGGACTGTAAAGGATTCTTCCACCCTACATGCCTGTATCTACAGAGAACTTTAAAAGATTCCTCCATCCTACAGGCCTGTATTTACAGAGAACTGTAAAGGATACTTCTAGCCTACATTACGTAAAGACTGTAGCGTCATCTATTGAGGAGTATGCTTGACTTCTTTGCCTAACTCGAGCCAATCAGTGTTTGTTTAGCTGGCAGTTTACCTATTAAGGGGTTGCAATGAGAACTAATGCATGTGTTTCTGATGTTCTCCAGTGTAGTCAGCAAGTCTTTTCTTTTCTTTTTTCTTTTTTTTCAACGCTTATAAATAACAGCGTGTACATGTGTGCTTCCTGTCGTTTTCATTAGATGTCAGAGCTCGCCCTGAGGTGTGCTTTATCTTGAATGCCTGGCGCCTTTATCTCTGAATTGTAAAGAGGGAGAGAGACGGAGTGGGTGCAGTTGTATGAGATGTGAGACGGGTTTGTTGGACCAGGATTTTAGAGACTCCCAAGCGCTAGATGGACCCGCTCTGGCCGTGCACGTGACCCAGCCGACCCACAAAGGAGTGCAGCCGTGCGCTGACCCGAGGGCCAAGGATGTAATCAACCATACAGCGCCCACACACTTACACAGGAAGCTCCGTGGTGAACAAAAGGAAAATGGCCACACACAAACAGCCACAAACATCAGTGCTTTCTTTCGTCATCAGGCCCTGTGCCTCACACACACACACACACACACACACATATTTCGCTCCCAGCTGGTTTCCTCAATCTGGTGGTTCGTCTGAATAGAGTCCCCGGAACTTCTGGGGCGGAAATAACGTCGAGCTAACTGAAAGGTTCCCGCCATTTTAGAATGGCCTGATTGACGTCACAAAGGTAATGTGGGGGAAGCAGGATGTTGTGACTCTATTAGCGAGAATTTATTCAGCTCTCCCAAACCGCCAGTGGTCGGTACGGTATTGCCCTTGCGGTGGCCCAACACTGCGTCTACCTAGCCTGACTGTTGATGGTCTCGTTTCCGTTTTCTTTGTTCTGTGGGATTTCCTCGAATGATGCCGAACACTTCAAAGTAATAGCGGTGTTCTTCAGAGTAATGGCGATGTTCTTCAAAGTAACGGCAACTCAAATGATTAGTGCTGTGAAAGAGTAGACCCGTGGATGTGTAAGTCACGGAGTACTTCGGTTAATAGTCTGTGTTTGGCGTGACAGGATGAGTAGTGTCAGTACAGTGTAGGTTTTGTTTGATACGGTTTCTGTCTGTGTTGACACGCTGTAAACAAATGAATGGAAGTTTGCATGTCATAGTATTTGTTCGATGTTATGGCATCCTGACTGTTAAACATTCTCATGCTTTATTCCATGGGAATGTTAGACTTTTCTTCAGTTTTTCCCATGGAACCATTATTTGTGTCAGTCAGTATCACTTACAAGGCATCTTTACTTGCTCTATGATTTACTTTATTTAACTGTGCAGGCCACATTGAGATTTTCCTCTCTTTCTCAAGTGAGCCATGGCCTAGAAAAGCATTCATAGTAAAAGCCGAGGTGAAACAAAACATAAAAACACCATAAGAAAACTCAAAATGGTTCCAACAAGAACATAGCAAAAGAAATAGTCACTTCAAATTATTGAAATGTTGCTGATAACCAAAAAGGATTTTAACATTTTGGTTGTTTAACTCTTATCCAGAGCGACTTACATTTCATGCATCCATTTTACGACGATGGGTAGAACAACCACAAAACTCAGTTGTTGTAGGTACGTTCATCTCCATTAGGTTGTGTTCACCAAGGCAACAGCGGTGGCTGTAGGTATTTCAGGTGGTTGCGGAAAAAGTAGGGTTACATATGTTTTCTGAAAAAGGGCAAGAGGATGACGGTTCAACCATCGGGGTGCAAAGACAGAAGAGTTTTGATTGGAGCCAGGCAGATTGATTGGAGCCAGGCAGATTGTGCGATCTAGGGGTTGCAGATTGCATGAAGGTAGGGAGGGGAAGTTCCCCTTGCTGGCCCACATCCAAGAGGGTTGAGAGTGGGGTCGGCTGGTTCAGCATTGATCTAAGAGGATGAGAACAGAGGGGAGAGAGTTGGCTTGGGCATTGCTGAGAGCTTCTGTTACATAGAGGAGAGAGGTCTCACTTGAGGCCCGACCGGATAAGGGTTAGCAGATTGTTCTGAGGGAGTTAACAGGAGAGTTGGCTGGAGAAATCACACTCACAGGTCTAGGAAAGGAAAGGCAGTACGGATACCGTATTTCATCTTTGACGTCAGACGGGTCAAGTGTTGATTTCTTTACAAGGGGAGTGACTCTGTCCGTAGTGAAGTCAGGGGGGACTCGGCCAGTGGTCGAGGATAAGTTGGCAAGTTAGGTGTGCGCTCGGCACATGGATGAGGTGCGGATGTTGTGGTTGGCACTGGGGGACGGAGGTGGATTGACGCGTGAGGGGAGTTTGGACTGATAGAAAGTGGCTTTGACAGCAGATATACCGTCGTGAAGAAGCTGTAGATAGACCGTAGTGACGAGGCAGCGGATAGACCGTAGTGACGAGGCAGCGGATAGACCGTAGTGACGAGGCAGCGGATAGACCGTAGTGACGAGGCAGCGGATAGACCGTAGTGACGAGGCAGCGGATAGACCGTAGTGACGGGAGGGAAGTGGACAGTGGGAATCATATGGCTGAAAGGGAGGAAAATAGGGTGGGAGAGCTTGGACTCTGAATACGAACGGGAGGAGGGTTTAGTAGATGGATGAGAACGAGAGCAGCCAGGGAGGGAGAACTAGTATTGCTTACTGTAGGTGGAGACTGATGGTGTAGGGGTGGTGGAGATTGACAGAGAAGACACAGTAGTGGTCAGGGGGTTGGAGGGGGTAGCAGTGAGATTGGTTGACAGACAGCATCTAGTAAAGATAAGATCAAGTGCACTTCCTGACTGGGAAAGGCTGATGTTGAAAACAGGAAAGAAGTGTCAAGAAATGAATCAAAGGCTGATGTTGGTGAAGGTTGAATGGTTTTTGTGGGACATCTTTATTTGTTGGGTACAATAAAAATGTTTAGTGTGCTATGGCAGTTTGATATTTTTGTCTTGTGCTACATGAAAATGAGTAACATTTTGTACACTAATCCTATAATTCCATCTCTTGGATTCCTAGCTCTTTATGCCAGTGCTGAAGCTTTTCCCCAAATGCCAGTTTTTGCAATTCTTTTTCTTGTAAATGCTGGGAAAGCTACAAAACATTCTAACCACTGGACTAACATGAGGCCTAAAAATGGGATGTCTATTATTAATTATGAGTTAGGAACTCATGTGATGGCCCCAGACTGGAAAAAATTCAATAAACATGTCACTAACAAATCCAAGGTAGTTACTGTATAATTTACTTGAAAAGGCAGTGCATGATGGGAAATGACATTGAAGTAGTGACTTAGGGGTTATTCATTTCTTAAGCCATTACAACATAAATTTGGACCACTTACAGGTCACAGGAACACTTAGTTTGAGTAATGACTACAAAACATTTGAATTAACTATACGCAAATACATTGAGTGCTCTGTGTTTCCTAAAAAAGATTGAGTAAGAGTACATTGCACCGTGTGCATGGGAAATTTAATTGAAATTAAAACCCATGGGATTGTTGTGTTCAGCATCAAGTCCATAACATGATCTAATTTCAGGACTGTTTTCTCCAAGTGTTCCAAAATGACGGGGCAACACAGACTGTGATGTGAGGAGTATGCTTAGTAGCCCAATAGATTAAAACATACCGGTGAGTCTGTTGCCTTTCAGTAAAGGATTGCCATCCTGTCAACTTGTATAAAGTACCGTGATGTGCTGTGGAAGAGGTGTTGTTAGTTACAAGCAGGGTCCAAAATTAGCACTCGCCAAATGCGGGTACACTTAGTCTTTGGTGAGTAAATTACGGCCACTACACGCCGCACTGACGGGTAGAAGAAAGTATTTCATGCACGCGCTAGAGAAGGCATCTGGCTTGCTGTCACTTCAACCGGTTGGATGCCACGCTGCATGTGTCGTGCGTAATACATAACGTTAATTAGCGTCTGTCATCAAACAGGTTTTATTTAAATACTAGGTAAGCCTACTTGTTTGCAGTTTATGCTAACCCAGCCATCGTGTGTCGGCTTATTGCGGGAGTGAAGCCCCCAACAAAGAAAAACAAAACCCTTCATGCCGAGACCACTCCTATTGTGGCTAATGCCAGTGCCCTCTGTAAAAGTTAGCGATAATGAAGTAGTTCTAAGAAATCCTACATGTAGTTCTGACTAAATCCCACCAGACCAGTAGAAAACCTACATGTAGTTCTGACTAAACCCCACCGGAACCATTAGAAAACCTACATGTAGTTCTGACTAAACCCCACCAGACCATTAGAAAACCTGCATGTACTTTTCACTAAACCCACCAGACCAGTAGAAAACCTACATGTAGTTCTGACTAAACGGTTAGTAACGAGATCTGTGTCTGTGTTGTGTTGCAGCTTTGATGTGGAGAATGGCCCATCAGCCAGCTGTAGTCCCCTGGACCCGACTGCCTCTCCCGGGTCAGGCCTGGTACTACACACCAACTTCCCCGGACACAACCAGCGCAGAGAGTCCTTCCTGTACCGCTCTGACAGCGACTATGAACTGTCGCCGAAGTCAATGTCCCGCAACTCATCCATCGCATCAGAACTGTACGTTTTCACATACAGACACACTAACACACACAGACCCAAGTATGCAGTCAAACACCCAGAGGACACTCTAACACACACAGATTCAAGTATGCAGTCAAACACCCAGAGGACACTCTCCTTAACACACACAGACTCAAGTATGCAGTCAAACACCCAGAGGACTCTCCTTAACACACACAGACTCAAGTATGCAGTCAAACACACAGAGGGCACTCTCCCTAACAAACGCAGACTCAAGTATGCAGTCAAACACCCAGAGGACACTCTCCTTAACACACACAGACTCAAGTATGCAGTCAAACACCCAGAGGACTCTCTCCTTAACACACACAGACTCAAGTATGCAGTCAAACACCCAGAGGACACTCTCCCTAACAAACGCAGACTCAAGTACGCAGGCAAACACACCCATTAGAAAATATGACTACAGGAATAAGCACTCAAGTTAGACGTGTCAGACATTAACACATGTAGTGATTCAGTTTCATTTAATCCCTAAACGGTGGAAATAAGCTTCATTTAACCAGCAAACAATTTGACGTAACAGCATTACATATAAACAGAACAAGTGTTTCCTATTAGCCCATGACTTCCTCTTGGTACATAATTGAATTTCAGAGATATTCTGCCACGTCAGAGTGGAACTGGGTCTTATTGCTTAATGGCATAGGGACAATGTGTTTGTGGAGACGGTCAGTCTCAAAGCTCCTGTCTGGCCTCCAGTGCTCAACATCAGGCACAGTCCAGGGAATTGGGACCTTTGTCACGCGCAAATGGATCCCGGACGAACTGACACATACTTTCATAATGACTACCCTAACGGATGTGGCTCATAGGAACCTTGGCCTGTTGTTAAAGTAGTAGACTGATGCAGCCCAATACCCCCTGATGTGTGACTGTGTCAGGAATGCTTTCTGAATGATGTTCATGGCTTGTGGTTTTTGTTTGTCTTTACAGACATGGCGATGACTTGATAGTAACTCCCTTTGCTCAGGTAATTGATACATTATTATGCTGTAGAAAATGTACTTTTTAACTTTTTGGGGAAATCTTTCCCAGTGTTGATAGCATCCTGTTTTTGTTCATAATGGCTGGATGTTTACTGTCTTTCCACAGGTCCTCGCTAGCCTTCGGAGTGTAAGAAACAACTTCACCGTCCTGACCAATGTCCAGTGTGCTTCCAACAAGTACGGTTCTTGCCTTGTTTGGGTTTTCACCACAATATTATTTGGTATATGTGTACATACTATTTGGTATATGTGTACATACTATTTGGTATATGTGTACATACTATTTGGTGTAGGTATATACATGTTTTATTGTGAGAGAGTGCCCCCAAATTAGCTCTTTATATAACACCTTTTGTTGACAGCACCTAAATAACAGTTTTTTTTATTTAAAGTACTCTACATGTAGTTTGTGTTTTCATCCACATGAGGGCAGTATACGCCTATTACATTAACCCATGTTTTATCATTCTTTGTAGTTTCAATGAGTCCTTGGATTTGTGTTATTTTTATATCGCAAAAGATGTTTTACCACAGATTTACTTGAATCTACTTTTGGCATTAAAACACTATCCGTATCACACATCCTTATGATTCAATTTGGTCTCTGATATGGGATAATTTGGACACAAAAACAATCCTGTTACCACTGACAGATAAATGGTTTCCATCAAGAACATCCTCCCAAATCAGAAAATGTTACCACATTTAATGAAATGCATTTATGGAAGTTCTACTTCATTTACGTCAGCGGCGGGTTTAATCAGGCATCGACTGTCTTTATCTACATTGTTATTGTTGCGCGTGTTATGTAACGTTGGTCTTTCTGGAAGGTCTTAACCATACGGCAGAGATAATGGGATCGGCGTGAGTCATTCATATCTCTAGATGCTTTATTATGTGGTACATTAGATCCTGGTCTAGTAATAATCCAGACAGACCCGGGTGCGTAGCTTCGGTGGAAAGATTAGTCCACTTCAATGAACAGGGTGGTGCCGATTAGTCCACTTCAATGAACAGGGTGGTGCAGATTATTCCACTTCAATGAAAAGGGTGGTGCAGATTAGTCCACTTCAATTACAAGGGTGGTGCAGAGCGTCAGGTGAAAAGGGTGGCGTAGAGCGTCGGATGAAGGATTTGGGGTTGGATATGAATTTGTATGTAGGCCGGATATTCTCCTCACCCTGCCCAGCGCACATTTCGGAGCATTCTAGCGGACCCAGCTTGTGCACTTAGGTAAACGCTTGCTTGCTGTCACACACACGCGCACACACACACGCACGCACTCAAACACATATATACACACCTGTACTCAAAGCGGATCAGGCAGCTGTGCTCTGAGAGCTTGTTGAAAGAAAAGGTCAAACTTAATTCCTACTTAATACCTACTGCCTTTCTCAGTGCCATTTTCTGTTTCTCATTTGGTTTTATTCTGCATTTCTGTCCCTTTATTTTCATTTTCTCTTGTTTGTTTGACCCCATCAGCCATGTAGGCAACGTCCGAATTCTAACGTGTCTTTCCTCCAGCCCTCAGTTCATCCTAACGTAGAGGCAATTAACCTACACAGTGTCGTGTTACGTAGTGTAATTACACCCCTTGAAGTTTGTAACGTCACGTGCATTTTCCTTGACTAGTAACCAGAGTCTGCAGGACCCTCTACAAAAGCCTCTAGGCGGTGCGCATCACCCAAATGTTTTTTAGCTTAGCGTTGGGTGGCCTGTTTCACAGTGTAAAGATCCTCCCAAAATGCTTCATTTTTACTGAAACCATTTCTCTCTTGCCTCAGGAGGTCCCCAGCTGCCCCCCAACCTCCGGTTACCAGAGTCTGTCTGCCCGGTAAGAGCACACCGCGCCACTCTCTCCAAGAATGCTTCAGGGGTTCAGGTGACGTTGGTTTTCCACTGGTTCACTGTAGTGTTGAGCAGACATCTAAAAACACTGGTTCACTGTAGTGTTGAGCAGACATCTAAAAAACACTGGTTCACTGTAGTGTTGAGCCGACATCTAAAAACACTGGTTCACTGTAGTGTTGAGCAGACATCTAAAAAACACTGGTTCACTGTAGTGTTGAGTCGACATCTAAAAACACTGGTTCACTGTAGTGTTGAGCCGACATCTAAAAAACACTGGTTCACTGTAGTGTTGAGCAGACATCTAAAAACACTGGTTCACTGTAGTGTTGAGCAGACATCTAAAAACACTGGTTCACTGTAGTGTTGAGCAGACATCTAAAAACACTGGTTCACTGTAGTGTTGAGCCGACATCTAAAAACACTGGTTCACTGTAGTGTTGAGCAGACATCTAGAAACACTGGTTCACTGTAGTGTTGAGCAGACATCTAAAAACACTGGTTCACTGTAGTGTTGAGCCGACATCTAAAAACACTGGTTCACTGTAGTGTTAAATCTACATCTAGAAACACTGTCTCACTGGTGTTGAATTTAAATCTACAGCATTATTGGTTTACATAAAGTTTTCTGCTCCCGAGTTTTTAGACCTTTTTGTCAGATGTGGCTGTCGGATACTGAAGTATAATTACAAGTGTGAAAGACTATTATTGACAATTACATTAACTACATGTAAAAAGTCAATATTTGGAGTGTTGACCCTTCTTCTTCAAGACCTCTTCAATTCGCCTTGGCATGCTGTCAATTAACGTCTGGTCCACATCCTGATTGATGGCAGCCCATTCTTGCATAATCAATGCTTGGAGTTTGTCAGAATGTGTGGGTTATTGTTTGTTCATCCGCCTCTTGAGAATTGACCACAAGTTCTCAATGGGATTAAGGTCTGGGGAGTTTCCTGGCCGTGGACCAAAAAGGTCTGTGTTTTGTCCCCTGAGCCACTTGGTTATCACTTTCGCCTTATGGCAAGCTGCCCGATCATGCTGGAAAAGGCATTGTTTGTCACCAAATTGTTTTTGGATGGTTGGGAGAAGTTGCTCTCGGAGGATGTTCTGGTACCATTCATTATTCATGGCTGTGTTCTTCGGCAAAATTGTGCGTGAGCCTACTCGCTTGGCTGAGAAGTAACCCCACACATGAATGGTCTCAGGATGCTTTACTGTTGGCATGACACAGGACTGGTGGTAGCGCTCACCTTTTCTTCTCTGAACAAGCATTTTACCGATGCCCCAAACAATTGGAAAGGGAAGTTTAATCCTTGTACCTTTTGCACAATATCAGTCTGTCCCTGATGTTTATCCTGGAGAGAAGTGATTTATTTGCTGCCCTTCTTGACACCAGACCATCCTCCAAAAGTCTTCGCCTCACTGTGCGTGCAGAAGCATTCACACCTGCCTGCTACCATTCCTGAGCAAGCTCTGCACTGGTGGTGCCCTGATCCCACAACCCATCAACTTTAGTAGACGGTTCTGGTGCTTGCTGGACTTTCTTGGGCGCCCTGAAGCCTTCTTCACAACAATTGAACCTCTCTCCTTCAAGTCCTTGATGATCTGATAAATGGTAGATTTAGGTTCAATCTTACTAGCAGCAATATCCCTGCCTGTGAAGCCCTTTTTGTGCAAAGCAATGATGACTGCATGTGTTTCCTTGGAGTATACCATGGTTAACAGAGGAAGACCAATGACATCAAGCCGCACCCTCCTTTTAAAGCTTCCAGTCTGTTATTCTAACTCATTCAGCATAACAGAGTGATCTCCAGACTTATCCTCGTCAACAAGTACATTTTCATGGCAAAGAGGGACTCTGCAATTAAAAGCCATTCATCTGATCACTCATCCTGACATTCCGTGGTATATGCACATTTATATCATAAAAAAAATAATATTTGTGTTGTTCTCAATACTTTTTTGAACGGCCACGGCTGTTCAAACCCTGTTTTAACTTCATTCTCTCAGTCCTCTCTCTCATTAAATTTTTCTCCCTCTCCTGCGTCTTCTCATCTCTCATGAGATGAAAATTACTCTCTTGTCTACGTGACAAGCCTCACACTTAAGTCCTCACCCCTCTCGGGCCCCTCCGGTCTCCTCCTATGCCTTGGCCCTCCTTTCTGCCTCTGCCATCTAATCAGTGGGACTGTGCCAGACACTACCCACAGTCTGTATTTAGTCTACTGCTGTTGCAGGAAACCTGTCACTCTATCCTAATGGGTGATGGTTTGTCCGTAAGCACAACCGCATGAGAATCCCGCTCATTAGAAATGTTTGGGAGACGTTTTTGGGGAGTTGAGGCTGACGTTTCTGGGGAGTTGAGACTGGCGTTTCTGGGGAGTTGAGACTGGCGTTTCTGGGGAGTTGAGACTGGCGTTTCTGGGGAGTTGAGACTGGCGTTTCTGGGGAGTTGAGACTGGCGTCTCTGGGGAGTTGAGACTGGCGTCTCTGGGGAGTTGAGACTGGCGTCTCTGGGGAGTTGAGACTGGCGTCTCTGGGGAGTTGAGACTGACGTCTCTGGGGAGTTGAGACTGACGTCTCTGGGGAGTTGAGACTGACGTCTCTGGGGAGTTGAGACTGACGT
>JACXGK010014149.1:0-2500 GCA_016801125.1 Novumbra hubbsi
CCATACATGAACCAACTGTGGAATCTCCCAGAGAAAGGTGTATCTAACCTCAAGCCACGTGAAATACATGAATTGCACACAGCTGTACTACATTCAGCAAATTATGTTGCACCACAGCTCATTCAGGTGTCATACCTAAGGAGAATACTTATGCAAGCTATTCTTTTCTGATTCATATTTGTAGATAATTTAGCAATATTTGCAGATTGTTTTCTATTTTTCACTTGGACTTTTTTCATGTTGTTCAGTGGGGAGAGAGAGGTCCCAGGTAAATGAGAGATTAAGGCATCTGACCAATTAGTGACATTCTGCTAGATAGAATCCCCTGTCATTTTATCCCTTAGCAAGGCCATTATCCGAATTTACTAACCCCAGGTCAAATGAAGTTTTAGATTTTGGTATGTAAAAAAAGATTTCTGTAGAACTTTGATATAGCTGAACCGAGTATTTTTTTGTTTTTCTTATCTGTATCAAGACCAACACCTGGGAGATTGTCCTGCCTCTTTTGGCCAGGTGGTAAATTAAAATGATTGTTGTAAACTGACTAAACAATGTTAAAAAAACCAAAAAAAATTACAATTTATTTTCTCTAAACAGCACTTGGGTACATGCATCTCCAGAAATACTTGGACAGTGAAATCTTGACAGACCCGCTAGTATATTTCAATGTAGATGAAAATGCTCTTGAATTAATGTAGTCTTCCCTTCAACCCTAAACTCATTGTATCATTTTCACATACAAAAAGTAAGCATCAAGAAACATCTATTAAATTAAATATTAACACTGCAATTTTTTTTTATTTCACCAAAATGTAAAGCATTGACTCCCATACAAAAAGCACTAACTTGCTTAAATGATCTGCTTCTTGTGGACGGATTGTGTGCGAAGACGATCGTCTCGATTCACATCTTCCTCTCCGGCTGAATTCTCCCACTCATTCGATCATGTGATGGATATTTGTAAGTGAAATAAAAGCCATTACACCCTACAGGTATTTTTCCAATGGTACAAACATACTTTATTGTACAATTAATTTATTGGCAAAAAACAGACCACCAAAATAACTTAAAAAAAGTAACTAATGAAAATGGAGCAACAGTTATATATTTTTTGCTTTCTCTCAGTAAGCACCAAAACGTTAAGAGAAAAGAAAAAAGTGGTCAAAGATTTCATTTGAACACTAAACAAATATTAAATAGTCTTATTTCCAGTCTCTTTAGGAAGAAACAAAATGAAACAAAGTTGTTCAGTTGCCATGATTTGTACAGTGATTCAGTATGTATACATTTATATGCATGTTCATGAACATTTCTTCAAAATGGCATGATATACTCAGTCCCAAAGAGGGCTGTGAATGACCACGGTGTCATTTTGCATCACCATTATCTTTAATTTAAAAAAAAGTTTTTAATCTATTAATTCCTGTAGCTTCAAGTTTTATTTTCAAAAAAATAAAATAAAATAATATCTATATATAAAAGACAAGTTTTTTTCCTTGTTTTTTATAAAATAAGTCTCAAGATATATTGCCACTTTTTGTGTCCCCCCCCAAAAAACAACCTTTAGCGAAAAATAAGTGAACTGTGAAATCTTGTGTAAATATTTAATGAGGCAAAATATCCAATTTTCTGACCACACTAATAAGCCTACTTCCCCAGTTTTGTTTTGTGCATGTGTTCATGTGAAGGTGTTGGAGTTCACAGCAATCATCAAGGCGTGATTTGTTGCAATGACCATTTTGTCAAAAAATACACATAAAGGCGCATTGGTGCTCATATGACCTACACCCCACACGGTACCTTTCAAAACGCAATACTTTTACATTGTTTGGGAGGAGCCCAGGTTGTAGGAAACCAAATGATTTAAAAATCAGCAGTGGAAAAAGTATTTCTGCTCATCATATGTCTGAAAGTCTGTACAGCTCAAATTTGTTTTTAATTTTATTACAAAAACAGTATTTCATTAAATTCCACAGTTTCTTTGTACAATATTAACATTAAATTATACCCAAACGTTCAGGGTCAAGGAAGAGGGAGGTGTAACCAGGAAGAGGGAGGTGTAACCAGGAAGAGGGAGGTGTAACCAGGAAGAGGGGGGGGGGGGCAGCATTGTTGACAGAATGTCCTAAAACCACAAGGATTAAGAAAAGTTTATTCCTTGGAAACCCCTCCACGACCTTCCCACCTCCAAATCCCCCCCTACCACCTCCTCCTCATGTTACAGTTCATAATGGTATACTACATAGATCCCCCAATCCTCTGAGTCAGCTATCAGCTGCCAGCGAGCAACATCAGCAGTAAGTTCATCTCCATCGTTCTGTAGTTAGTGTGGGGGTAACGGGGAGGGGGGGTCCACATTCATGGGACAGAAACGCAGGGACGAGACGTAGCGGGGAGATGTGGCTCCTGTAGAAGATGCCAAACGAAAAGCTTCCAACCTGAGACGCTTCCCATCACCCAGCACTCACCTCCCCGGCAACACTGTTTAACGTGGATCCCC
>JACXGK010014149.1:7500-11937 GCA_016801125.1 Novumbra hubbsi
TACACCTTACTAACGAAGGCCCCATAATGTCTCATTCGTTCCAGGATATGGATTATCGAAGAACATAACACGGGCAAATCAGTGACGCGTTATTTGTTTACATTATGAATCCTTCCACTACTACTGCAGACATGGACATCTCCATAAATTGCATTGCAAAAGCTTTGACAACACTCCTTTAATAACATTACAACGCTCTGTGCCACACACCTCTTTGTGTTTCTCCATGCTGGCGTACAGTTTCTGAGACAGGTCATTGGACACATTAGGCAGGCCCGGCTTCTTCTTATTGGCTCGGCTCATGCTGCTCTTGTTCTTAGACGTCTTTTTATTGTTCTTCTTCTTGGCGTTTTTGCTGTCGCCCTTTGTGGCCTGGGGGTGTGGGGAGGAGGGTGAGTCATACGGTCGGAAAAAAATATACAGTATTAACAATTAGTAGTGACTTATTATATAGTTAGTGACAATAATGTTAATTGGACAAATTTGAAAGTAGCAAGTCATCCCAATGTCATCAAAACAACTGTTATCTATTATCACATTGATTGAAAGGACACAAAAGAAATCACAAACAAAACATACCCAAAAAGATCCATAGGAACGCACTGCAATGTACCTTGTAGTAAATGTCCATCCCACTTACATCTATGCTCTCATTGGAAGTGCTGTTCTCCTCTCTTTTTCTCTCCTCCTCCTCTTGCTCCAGCTCCTTGATGCTCTCCTCCAGCACGTTTGGCCAGAAGTCCCCCTCGAAGTACGGCAGCTCCTTGGCACTGGTGAGGCGGTCCTCCGTGGCCTGCTTGAAGATGTCCTGGTAGAAGATCAAACACATTAACAAACCTCCTGCTGT
Organism: Novumbra hubbsi; assembly: GCA_016801125.1. Taxonomy (NCBI): domain Eukaryota; kingdom Metazoa; phylum Chordata; class Actinopteri; order Esociformes; family Umbridae; genus Novumbra; species Novumbra hubbsi. Next base: position 8,348 of record JACXGK010014149.1, read on the forward strand.
ACAACACCAATGTGTCACAGCACGAACAGTGATGAAAAGTCGCATCTGTGCAGAAGCCAATCCATGACTCCCTCCTTGTGCTCCAAACCCTCTGAAGGCCTTCCTCTGCTGAGCACACTCACTGTGTAGTGGTGCACAAGGCCTTCCTCTGCTGGGAACACTCGCCTTGTAGTGGTGCACAAGGCCTTCCTCTGCTGGAAACACTCACTGTGTAGTGGTGCACAAGGCCTTCCTCTGCTGGGAACACTCACTGTGTAGTGTTGCACAAGGCCTTCCTCTGCTGAGCACACTCGCCTTGTAGTGGTGCACAAGGCCTTCCTCTGCTGGGAACACTCACTGTGTAGTGGTGCACAAGGCCTTCCTCTGCTGAGCACACTCACTGTGTAGTGGTGCACAAGGCCTTCCTCTGCTGAGCACACTCACTGTGTAGTGGTGCACAAGGCCTTCCTCTGCTGAGCACACTCACCTTGTAGTCGTGCACAATGCGCTCCGCTGCAGCTTTGTCCAGCATCTTCCTGTACCACTCCTGCAGCCTCTTGGGTTTGGGGATCTTCTGGTCCACGGGGTGGCAGTGGAAGATGTAGTCATCCCCTTCGCTAGGAGGACAGGCCCAGATGTGGCCCGTTGTGTAGCCCAGCTTCTTCACGTACTCCAGGTAGCCAATGAGAATCTCGTGGTAGACGCCTGTCCGCAGAGATCGAGGCTGGAAGAAGTGAACGCTGTCCAGGTACGAGATGTACACCCGTCTGAGTGATGCAAAAGGCAAGACGGCGTGGATTAGGCCCCGGTCCTTTGAAGCGCCGACATACAACTCCAGACTTTGAGACCAACTGTAAGCTTTAATTGCCCTTACCTCTGATTTGGAGGCGGGCAGTCCGAGCCGTATTCCTGTACGTGCATGCCGAAGAAGCAGACGTCCGCGCCATCGATGTCCTCAAACGCAAAGAGGGCTTTCGTTCTGTACGGAAATGATTCACACATCTCCCCGGTGTCCACAAACCTGGGGGCAGACAACAGCAAATGTGTGGGAAAGGGTAGTCGAATGAATGCATCCCAACTACAGGTGTGCATTGGACATGATTTTATTATTCGAACAGTATGCTACAGATATCCACGTGAACTGAACAACATTATGCACAAAGTGGGTGTTACTCTCATCCAACATTGGCTCAATAGTTGCTTTGGTGAAAAAAGAGCAAGCGTGCATATGGAGGAAGCAGTGCGCTAGAAGACTCAATGTACACTTGTCAAAAGAATTAGGGGAACACATAATCACAGTATAAAATCAGGTCAACAAAACTTCAGGGATATCAATAAAAAATAAGCCATTGCGAATCAGTGCCACCAGTTTTTGTGCAAATGAAAGTGACAATAGCAATACAACCCCCCAAAAAAGAATGGTTTTGCAGGGGGTCGCCACAGACAATTGCGCTCTCCTTATCTAACTAATTGCTCTCTAGTTTTGCATTTTGCTTGAGTCCTTGTCACATCTGGTAGCTTGAAGTGGTACCTGCAGCCCATTTAGGTTGCACAGGCAGCCCCACTCATCGAGGGTGGCACATCCATACCTGCCATCGCATGAAGTTTGGCAGTGTCAACCAGTAGTGACAAGCCAATACCAGAGGAGAGCTGGACAGGGCATTCGAAGGGGATCCCCCAAGGACTGGCATCTGTGCATGGAGGAACACTTCCAGAGCCGTATAAAACAACCTCCAGGTACTAGGATGAAATCCTTAGAACCATCTTCAGACCTACAGTGGCCCCAGGGTTCCCGGCCTCATGTGGCCAGAGTGTGTAGGCAGGTCCTGGATGACAACGGCATTGATGCCATTGACTGGCCCTGAATCTAATTGAGAACCTATGGGACACAATGTATCGTGCATCCAACACAACTAAGTAGCGCCACAGACAGTCCAGAAGCTTACTGATCCAGGTGTGGGAGGAGATCCCCCAGGACACCATCCAAAGTCTCATCAGGAGCATGCCCAGACGTTGTTGGAAGTGCAAACACAATACTGAGTCACAATATCAGAAGAAATTCACAAAAGTTGGAACATGCTGTTCCACTTTGAATTTCAGTGGAGTTTGAATCCAGCCCATGGTTGGGGATTTTTCCACTGAGTGTTGCTACGGCATTATGTCCACCAAATTACACAATGTACAGTAAAGGTTGCCTTCGAGACACAACCCCTTAATTTTCTTTTTATCTTTTCTTGAGTTTAAAATCGTGTGGAGAAGTCTAGAGAAGCTAGTTAACGAAGGTAGCCATCTATTTGCTTAACTCCCCATTTTCCTATGAACAATCAAGTGCCTTTTATTACACATTTGAACTTCATTGAATTTTTCAGCCAAATAACTCATAATGTGCGCCTGGTTTCCGATTATGTCGCAGTTGTTTTGTGAAAAGGTTTCGTTGCAATGTTTAGAAAATGTTCAAGGTTTGGGACCAAAACATAGCCACATTAAATGAAAGTAGCTAGCCACACTGAGTAACGTAAGTGTCTAGATAACCGGATTTCAAACTTACCAGAATGAGGCGATGCAAATAGGTGCCGGTTCTAAAGTTTGCAAGCAATGCTAGCTTGCTACAGTTTATATAGTGCCAATGGAATTGACTTTGACCATGGGACCTACTTCTTCAAAGGTAAGGCAGTTTTTTGCTACCATTTTGCCAGCGATTCTGTCTTTTTTATGCGTTGTTAACTGACTGCCAGTACAGATACAGCTGGTGCGACTGCAAGCATACTTTACAACTTCCCCAGAAATTGTACCTTTTCTAGTTCTGCCACTCTTTCCTCAGGGACACATTCCTTAATATTCTTCAACTGTGGGCCCTGTCTTACCTGGACTTCATGCCTGGTTTGACCTCCACCACCTTGTCAGAGACGTGGACCACTCGGATGGTGACGTCACCGGACTCAGGATGGCTCTGACGTTTCAGGTAGTCATTCACCCGAGTCTCCAAATAACCGCCAAGCTTGGTCTGAGGCAACCCTGGATGATGGAAAAAAAGAACAGACATTAGCTTAGATACAAGTTAGTTAGGTAGAAAGGGAGAAATTCGCTCAATAAAAATTATTTGAGATGTTGAATGGCCGCTTCATTTCTGAAGTAAAACAAACTACTGAATGTGGAGTCATAATTTCTGACATGTAGAGACTAAGAATCTTTCACTAAAGAACCAAAAGCTGATGAACAAAATAGATTGAAGTTCAAACTCTTTACTGGACACCAGGGAATGAATTGAGAACAACGGTCAGTGGAAACCAAAACCACCAACTGATTGAGTGCTGGATTGAAACACAGCAAAAATCTAAAGAAACAATTGAAATCACAGGCTTTTCCAACTTGCATGAATTTCATCACAGAAACTCATAACGTGACTCAGTAGTGTATACGGGCCCCCCCATGTGCCCATGTATACGGGCCCCCCCATGTGCCCATGTATACGGGCCCCCCCATGTGCCCATGTATACGGGCCCCCCCATGTGCCCATGTATACGGGCCCCCCCATGTGCCCATGTATACGGGCCCCCCCATGTGCCCATGTATACGGGCCCCCCCATGTGCCCATGTATACGGGCCCCCCC
>JACXGK010014150.1:0-11950 GCA_016801125.1 Novumbra hubbsi
CTGTACATTAGGAAGATGGAGCTCTGCATACTCTGTACATTAGGAAGATGGAGCTCTGCGTACTCTGTACATTAGGAAGATGGAGCTCAGCGTACTCTGTACATTAGGAAGATGGAGTTCCAGACGCTCCTCCCGTTCATCTGATGGAGGTGCATCCTGTTTTTCCCTGGCCCCATGTAAGATGTTTCCGTGTTTTCTCTCCTCTCGGGTTCTGTCCAGTGCCAGGCTCTGTTGCAGCGGAGGGCATGGGTGCCAAGGCGTCCGCGGTGGGTAATGATGGAGGCTCCTCTCTGGGTCCGTCTCCCACCCTGGAGAATATCCAGGCCGCGTACAGGGAAGGGGAGAGCGCCACGGCCCGGGGGCTGATCCAACAAGCCTGCCAGTTGGAGAGTAACGAAGGGGGTCCTCGTATTGAGGGGGTGAGTAGAACAGACATAGATGATATATGTATATATATATGCATGTGTGTGTATTTTATAAACAACATTCAACAGAATGGCCTGAAATTACATGAAATCACTATGAAAAGTCCAGACCTTTTCCAAGTAGCCCATTTTCAAAATGCTTTTGTATGCTTATTGGTTAGGTTCAGGGTTAGGTGTTAAGCTTGGGGTCGGTTTCAGGGTTAGGTGTTAAATGCGGGGTTAGGTTCAGGGTTAGGTGATAAGCATAGGGTTAGGTTCAGGGATAGGTGTTAAGCATGGTTTTCATGAATAAGCTTCATGTAGGTGTTGTCCATCACAGATCAGATCTATTGCAGTAGTTTTAGATTATATAACATTACATTGTCATCTGTCATTCTCTTCACAGCTTGTTTGTAGCTTTACTGTGGGTGTATGTTTTGTAGATCTGTTTAATTGCTGTGAATTGTGCAAAAAGTTATACACATTTTGGGTGATGCCCCTCACCCTAATTTGGCCCGGATAGGTTTGAAACCCATCCCGTTATGCATGGTGCTACACTACTGCATTGACAAGAACTTAGTATTTTACTCATTGTGTGTTAGAATTGAATGCTGTTGTTGCTGATGTTTTATTAGGTTGTGATATAACTCTCTGAGTGGTATCTTAGTTATGTGGTGCTTTGTTAATATTTAATGAGAGACTGAGGGTGGGCGTTCTGAGGTTGTTTGGGGATGGAGCCCAGGCTCTCAGGCACAGTGTCAGGGGAGAACTGGCCTAGTTCTGCCATCCTCTCTCCCCTATTTCTAGTGTTTGTGTGTAGGTCTGCGCATATGTTTGTAGGAAGTGGGTTCCACAAACCTACTGCCTAATAATGGGAAACCGACTTCCCCTTCCAAGTACGTTCAGTGTTCCACTTGGTCATGTTCATAGGGTCCCTCTGGAACAGGATTAATGGGACTAACACTTCACACACACTTGACACACCAGACTAACGTATGTTCAGGCTATTATTAGGCAAGTTCAGTTACTACCTCTCTTCCCGGTTTCATTTTGGCAATAATTTTTTACAACCAGGTTACCAAACTGGTTACACAGAGTCCATGAAAATCATGTTAGATACTTCTGCGTGTAACAATAGTGTGTCAAAGTAAAGGAGAAGTGGTTTCGGTTTCTTTTTACCAGGATTCTTTTCTTGTACCCTGATACTCGAGTTATGCTGCTATTTTCTGGCTTCCTCAAAACAGTCAAAACATGAACTTAACTAGGAAGCATAGAAGATAGTGCAGAATGCGTGATGCTTTAAAGAACTCAAGAGGTAACAGGGCTTGAATGTTGCTGTGCTGTGTGAGACACTGCCATCTAGTGTTTGCCTACTCAATCGTTCACATGACAAAAACGCTGCATTTTCTGTCGATTCAGTGGCTGGAGAGGAAAGAAATTAGAACAAGGGAACGTGTAGAACCAGTTTTCTAATTAAAGAACTACGACGAGGATTGAGTGCAGATCCAATGTTGTAATGAAAGAACAAAGGTGAGGCTCAGTGTAGATCAGTGTTCTCAAATGAGAACTGGAAGCGTTATCTTGTCCGCTCACCACAGTGAACTCTTCTGGTGGGCGTACATTGTTGGTGATTTAACATGTACAGAGTAACATTTCTATGCTTTCATTCAGGCTTTTCTGGTAAATGTCCATTTATATCCAGTCAATTCACGAAGTACACCAAATTTCAATTACTGATGTCCATTGGTTGTAATGAATGAGGATTTGGCGTTTAAATGACTGTATAGCTCCTTGACTTGACTCAGATTTTATTGACTTGCTTCTAGCTGGTGCTGAAATTGATTTCTAAATATGGATCAGGATGTAAAGTCAAAAAAAATTCTGTTAATGGCCAAAGTCCCTTTGTTTTTATTTATCAAGTTGATATCATTAGTCCTAAGTGCTGAGGCCTGCTTGGGGTTTCCAGGGACCAACTAAGCTGGTTCCATGTACTACTGTCAGTACATAAGGGGGAAACGTATGAGCAGAGCTGTTGAAACTAGTGGATCCAAATTTCCAAATTCATATTCTGATCACAATTTTATAAACTACATTTCTGTTCTCAAAATAGGAGACTGCCCTGAATTGAATTGTTACGGACTTCGTAAACCCTCTAATTCCATCCCTGTCTCCTGTCCTTGTCACTCCTTCAGCTGCGCCTCCTCTGTCTGGCCACCCAGAATGGGGATACGGAGAGCGTGCGTTACCTCCTCACTGAGGCCCGTGTGCCCCTGCCCCTGGAGCCGTCAGATGAAAACCCTGCCATCCTCGCTGCCCAATACGGCCATGCCAGCCTGGTCAGAGAGCTGCTCAACTCTGTACCAGGTAACGAGTGTGTGCTGTGGAACCAGTAGTAGATGTGGTGTGTGTGTGGTGGTGGTAATTAAGGATGGGGTTGAAACAGTAGTGAGAATTGTGGAGGTAGTAGTAACAGTGATAGAGTTTGTAGTAGTAACATTAGTAATACAGGTAGAAGTAGTATTGGTGGAGGTGGTAGTAATAAATCGTGGTAGTAACAGTAATAGTACAGATAGTAGTATTAGTTATAGAGTTTGTAATGGTAACAGCAGTAGAAGAGGTAGTACTGGTAATAGTAGTGCAGGTATTTGTAGTATTAGTTGTAGTGTAGTGGTGAGAGTAGTAGTTGTAGAGGTTTTAATATTAACAGGAGTAGTAGAGGTTGTAGTGGTGATAGTAGCATATGTATTAGCTTTAATAATAATAGTAGGCTCACATAGCCATAATAATAATATTGGGATAACTTAGCAGTAATAATAATATTAGGATAACTTAGCAGTAATAATAATATTAGGATAACTTAGCAGTAATAATAATATTCGGAATATTAGCAGTACTAATAATAGTATTAGTACTATCATCTGTAGCATTATAAGTAGCAGCAGGAGTATTGGTATTTTAGAAGGTGTGTGTCTGTGGGAATGTGTAGTGGTCCTCCTGAACAGATAATAAACCGATTGCATCTCTCTCTCAGGACCGTGTGTACGTAGAGACCTCCTGAACTGGATGCTGGCGTCGGCATGCCAACAGGGTCATCTGGAGGTGGTTAGAATGTTAATGCTGGGTTACCATGCCGATGCTGAGGACTGTGCCATCCACCATGAGGATTTTGCTGTCATCACCGGGCTGCCTCTCTACGCTGCCGCACACGCAGGTGGAAAGTGAAGAACACATGTAGTGTACATGAACACCACATGACCACTCACCTTGAAGCAGGCACTGTAGTGTGTTGTCACATTCAAACAGGCACTATAGTGTGTTGTCACATTACAACAGGCACTGTAGTTTGTCGTCACATTACAACAGGCACTGTAGTGTTTTGTTAAATTAAACCAGGCACTGTAGTCTTTTGTCCCATTTAAATAGGCACTGTGGTGTTTGTCACATTAAAACAGGCCCTGTAGTGTTTGACACATTAAAACAGGCCCTGTAGTGTTTTGTCACATTTAAACAAGCAATGTAGTTGGTTCTCCCTATGAAACAGATGGGGGATTTCCTCATCTACTGTGTGTATTGCATCCCACAGCCGATCCATATTACTTCCTCTTTAGAAGCTTTTAGAGAGAGAAGTACCCCCTCTGTTCAGTTTTTAGATCAGTTTCGCCTTTTCCAGTCCTAACTTTAACCAACAGTGAGAAAATTGCTGAACTGATCCAAAGCCAGTGTTTAGGGAGCAATTCCAAGCTCCTCCAGGCCATTTTTGGTAGAGCACCAAAATGCATTTCCTGTTATTGGACACCACAGTTCATTTCAGATGTGTGCCACTTTGCATTCAGATAGCTAAATGTGTTTTATCTGCTAGGCAATGAGGAGATAGCTAGTTTTCTGCTGGAGAATGGAGCTGGGTTCTCTTCCTACACCCTGATGGATCACCCAGCCTTCAGCTCACTTCTCCTCAGACAACGGCTGGTTGAGGCCAGCACCGAAACACACACCGGACAAGCGGACGGAAAGGTGATTGTGTGGGTAGTGTGTGCGAGTGCCGTTTTATGTGAGTGTGTGTGTGTGTGTATTTTCTTGGATTATGCGTTTTATGTGAGTGTCTGTGAGACGTGTCGGCCAACATGTGTTCTCCCCGTCCCGCCCAGTTGCTGTGTGTGCGGTGGTCAGGTCTGAAGCTGCCATGGCTGGAGCTGGACTGGTTCATGGATGTGTCGTCCCGGATCGCCCACCTGGACCTCTCCAGTAACAGCCTCTGTGCCTTGCCCTCCGTGGTGCCCTGGGGGCTCATGCAGCTCCGCACACTGGACCTGTCCAGCAACCTGCTCAAAGAGCTACCCACCGCCCACAGCTCCCAGGAGATCATCTGCTCCAGGTATGCATGTCCAACACACACACACTACACTGTCTATAGACCTATGCCGTGTTGTATGCCTAATGGAGTGTGTGTGCGTCTGTGTGTGCGCGTTCATCTCCTGTGTGTTCTCTGTCCTCTGTCGGCCCCTTTGCTACTGTAGACTCCAACAGGTGAATCTGTCACAGAATGAGTTGACCAGCCTGCCATCTGGACTGCTCCATCTCACCAGGGTCCGGAGGCTCACCGCTGCTAAGAACAAGCTCACCTCCCTGTTTGAAATTCCTAATGGTACGATCCACCATTTTAGAGTAGGGTTCTTAGTGTTCATGGTTGTTTTAGTTTTATCTCCAGGTGTTTTTCAGAACTTTTTTATAATTATTGTCTCTTTGACTGGTCTGGACAGGAGCATTATGTAATAACAATATTCATAGAATAGGTTCCGGGTTCCCATATGTTTTGAATGTTTGTATTTTATCAACAATTTGCATGTGCAATGCCTTCTCAAAATTTCACTACCCCAGAGATTTTGGAAGTGAATATGATGGTTTGTTTTCAGTCTGTGTTTGGAGCAGTGTTTTAGTAGCACATAGATCATTCAGGAAGGGGATATCCAACCAGTAGAAGACAAACGCCTTCATTATTATCAACTCCTGCCTACAACATTGAAACAACCTTTCCAGACTCTGGAGTCAGGTGTTAGCCTGGCTACACGGATTTAGTAACAATACAAACAAACGTGTGTATGGTTGGTTGATGGATTGACCAGAACCTGATCTCCCCTCACCTCAGGTACTAACTGGATTGGTCTGCGTCAGCTGGAGGAGTTGGATGTGTCAGATAACTCTCTCACCAGTCTTCCTACCGCCATCCTCCACTGTTTTAAATCCCTCAATTCCCTCAAAGTGTGCCAGAACCAACTCAACAGCTTCCCTGACCCCTGGGCCTGTCCTCTGGTAGGCATAATATACAACACAGCACTGTTCCGTTTGGAGTAGAGCCGCCTGTTTACTCCTTTTCCTGTGTACATGTTCGTAAGCGTCAGGCACGAGGGGGTGCGGAATACGGCCAATATACCTCGGATAAGAACTGTTCTTAGGCTCGATCACGGAGTGCCTGGACACCGGACTTGTCTGTGGTATATTAGCAGATGTTCTTTATTACTTATTAACCAGCTACCTAACACAATTAGGGCAATATTGTTACTCGCTGTGACATTTTCGGGAAATCATCTCAATGTAGGAGTTTGCCCTATTTTGTCATTAATTGTGACCAGGATGCATTGGTAATTCATGGCTTGTGCCTGGCGTGTTGGGGATTGTGTTTTTTTGCATAGTCCCCTGTGGGGATCAAACCCGCGACCTTTGCATTGCAAGTTAAGTGCTCTATCAAATATAACCTGACCTACACCATTTCTGAAACCTATGCAATCCTAGATTTGTGACCAGATTGGTTCAAATGGAACTACATGTTGAAATTGTGGTTACTGCCTCATCTGCCTGCATGGTTGCTTTCAGTGAACTTGGATTTTGATTGAATTTGCCCTTTTCTATCTGTAGAAATACTGTCGAGCCTCGTCCAACCTAATCGAGAGTCTTCCGGATACCATCTCCATCTTCTGGAAAACCCAGCTCCAAGAAGTGGATTTCTCTGACAACCTCATCAAGGAACTGCCCTCCTATATTTTTGAGCTGGAGGTAAGCCTGGGGAGCTCTGGCATGGTTTGGCTTAGGCTTCAGCTCAGCAGGCTGAACTGCACATGTAATTCAGGTTTAATACCCGTGTTGTTTGAGCAACTTAATACCCAGTTGTTCCCACCTGATCAAAGAGAGGAATGAGGAAACCTCTGGTATAGGTAATTAATGAATCACCACGAGAACACGGTTTGTTAAATGGTGTTCCATAGCGGAAAGAAGCATCCAGAAACCAAAATGGGGCAGCAACACACGTGAAGCACTGGGAGCACGCTGTAACCAAATCTAAACCTCAGAAAGTAACACAACGTGTGGAGGTGACAGTTACAAATAATTCTTCCAGTCACCTCAAGATGGCGCTCCTGCGCTTTTCTGTGATATTGTGGTTGTTACCAAAATGATTGTCACGTTAATATAGACCCAGAATGAACTAGAACATCACGGGTAATACATACTCTCCTCTTCCTTTAGGTGGCATGTAAGTAAGTACATATTATTGTTACCCCCTGTTCTCATTACTTTGTCCACTGAGCCTTTTCCTATATATATTTTCCTTCAGAGATTAGAGAACACATTGTTAGGGATCCTAGGCCATTCCTTCATGCAGTGATTCAAAACAATGGTGTCTGGAGACTGTAATGGCTATTGCAAAATGTGTATTTCGGTGTCAGTTAACCATTTCTTGATGGATTTCTCTGTGTACTTGCTGCTGCGTTTAACCACATGTTTGGCTAAAACCCGTTGGTTGTTAGCAGAGTTCTTGATACTGTTGACCTTAACAAGTGACAAGTGATGCGTTTAAAGAGCAACAACCGTTTTCTTTTTTCTACAGTAGATAGGAGATTCTCTTCTGCACACAGATCCTCGATTCTAAGCTAGCCCCACTGATGGTTTATCACTGACCGTTTTTCAGCCTGTTTTTCTCCTGATTTCTGTGATGTCCAGTTGGAGATTGAGGCCACGCCTCACGGCGTCTCTGGCCAATCCCCCCACCCTCAACGGGACTCCTGGGCAGTGTGCGGCTAGCAGCCAGGCAATCACGTTAGGCCAAGCTCTGTTTTCTTCCAACGGCCCGCTGGATTCACACCCGCAACGAATCCAGGTGCCAGTGTCGTTTAGGAACCACGGTTTCTGGCAACCATCCAAGAGCACAGTTGGCATGGAGGTGGGCGTGTGATTGTAGATTTGGAGATGAAACAGAGGTTCTGTGACTCTCTGACTGTGGCCATTTGTTCCCTCCCAAACCATCTTCCTCTGTGTACACGTCTTCTACCAAGCCGATCTACCACTCTGGCTTTGCCCTAATAGGGTGAAGTGGTATATTACGTTTTTTTGTCCGATGTTCTTAATGGCAACAACCCTTAGTCGCTTCTTTTTTGACCTACATTTCCAATTACTTTTAAGGGTGTAGCGTCATACATTGGTTTTGCTCAAAGTTGCATTTTGGAGACTTGGATGTCTCGTTAATGTGCAGTGGGCTGACTCACCCCAGAAAGCCTTCCTAATCATTTCCACAAAGTTCTAAAGACCAAACAAGTTTGAGGAGGGAGGCTTTTTTTTAGCAAACATCTACTTCAGCCTTGGTACGTTGCCAGTGTTGTTCTGTTTACTGATGAAATGGAATAGGCGTGTTCTCTCTTGCTTGTCTACACAGGCTGATTGGTTACACATAGTGAAACATGGATTAAACAGCATAACAAATGTGGAGTCAACATTGTAGCAGGCTTGAGAACCAGGCTCTGGGGAATTGTGGGGGTGTGGCATTGCGTGGATATAGAAATGAGTTCAGATGAAATAGAAAAGCAGGAAGTAAACGCAGTGGGAGTGATCATAATAGCGGAAACAAAGGAAGAGTTTTTACAATGACATGCCTTCAAATAGGCCATTTACCTTGGTCCTACAATACATTGCTCGTGCACGTAATCTTATTTCTAAGTAAACGTAGTTATGCGTGAAGAAATTGCAACATACTGCTTTTCAAGTAGTGCCATGACCGTAGGATGTGCTTTGCGGACATGTTGTCTCAATCGCGGTCTCCTTCTCTCCCCGTCTGTTCATAAGGCCCTGGTCTCTCTCAAAGTGTGTGGAAATCAGATCTCCACTCTGCCGGCAGCCAACAAGTGGAAATGCTCTTTGCTCCGGAGCCTGGACCTCTCCAGGAACCAGCTGGGCAAGTATGTAAAACATGCGCAGGTCAGGCACCCACTCTTACATCACTCCTAGCCCCTGAACCTTTGACACACTTACTGAGGACACTGTGATAGAAAAGTCGTTTTTGAATCTGCACTCCCAGAAACCAGCATGGTAAAACATAGACCAAACTAATGGTTCCCATGAGGAGCCCTGGACACACAAGCTTACACTGACTGCTGTCACGCTGGATAGTGTCTGTTTGGTGAATTAAATGTAATGAACGTGATGTTGCTTTTAGGACCGAAGAAGGACCTAAAACCAGGAGACTGGCTTTTCTCACCACATGGCATCGGAGAGATCCAGACCCAGGTATTGGTGCTGGACTCATGTGGACCAGCTTGGTTTTCTGTAGCGAAATGAACTGGATTGGCCAGAGTGTACTGTATTGTTCTATATTGGGCTGTAGGGGACTTGATTGGACTGAGGTGATCTAAAGCCTGATATAGACAACTCTGACTGGCACTAGACCTCTAGAGGACTGTGTTGGGCTGGACTATGTTTGTTCAGTAGTGGAGTGGTCAAATCTATAGTGACCTGGGCCAGTATAAAGTGGTCGATAATGAAGTGTATTGCACCCAACTGGCTTGTATTTAAGACTGTGGCAGTCGGCTCTGTAGAGCCCCTTGGAACAGTCATTCCAGTGAGTTCACTTTCGTGGAACTGATCTCCACCCCACAGGGTCTTAAGCTGGTCTCTCTCCATCTCTCGTACACCCCCCCCCCCTCTCTCTCTTTACTTCCTCACTTTCTCTCCCCCTACGTACCCACATTTTCTTTCTCCATCTCTCCCAACCCCCTCGCTTAATTTCCTCACCCTCTTTCTCCCTCACACACCCCCTCTCTTCATTCTACATCTCTTTGCGTTCACGTTGTCTTTCTCGCGTACTCTCTCTCTCTCTCTCTTTCTCGTGCTACAGCAATTTGTTTTCCTAGTGTATCTACAGTGTCTAGTGATGGTCACTGTTTGTGTGTCCGTGCGTGTGTGTGTGCCTTTCCTCTACTTGGCAGTGTGTCCCATCGAGTTTCCAGTCATTTTGCGGGACGCATTGGAAGTGCTTTCGCTGAACAACAACCAGCTGGAGTCAGTGCCCCAGTCGGTGTACAGCCTGAGAACCCTCACCGAGCTCTACCTATCCAGGTACATTCTGTCCCCGACAGGGATCTGTCTTCCTGGTGATGCTAGCATCGTAGCATTAGCACGGGGCAGCTCTGGGGGGACCACCATGATAGCTGAAAATCACAAGGTAGACATCTAGGCATTCCTGTCAACACAGGGCTGTAATTAAAACGGGAAAGGACCAGAGAAAAGAGGCATTTGACTGTGTTGAAACGCTGTTGTGAAACCGGTTGGAGACAGCTGTTGCCTGCTGGTCTATCTGGAGGTCAGCAGGATCAGTGTGGTCCAACAGGAAATGCGTGGGCCACATCTCAAAGAACACCCTATCCCCTGCTAGGTCACCACTCTCCACCAGAGCCCTATGAGGCCCCACCTCCATGTGCAGGGGACAAGGTGTCGTTTGGGACATGTCCGTGGCTCGCAGCCTAACTGAGGCCCAGAGTGGGATCTAGAGGTTTAACTGGAGATCAGCCCTTAGCTCTCTCTGAATTACCATCTTCCCCACAAAGTCCTGTATAATAACACTCCCTCCCTGTTCCTGGCCAGGCTAGTGAATGGAGTTAGATTTCATCTCGTCGTCTTTGGCAATAAGTCTACTGTCTCATCTTTGGACTGATGCCATGGGGATCGTTTCCCGGACCCAGATTATGCCTAGTCGGTCGGCGATGGAAAAATGACTCACTGAAAGTGCTTTTCAGAACAAGTCAATTATTTATTGGTGTCTGGAAAAAAAAAACGTCCTAATATTATTTTCTTTAGTTTTACCCTTCTTTTGTCTATTTGTATTTATTGATGAATCTAGAAACGGTGTTTTCTCATTCAGTTAGTAACAGGAGAGGTGGGCCAGGAAGCTAGATTTTGCTTGAATCCACAAGCCAACAAAGTTGGGAAATCTTTCCAACTGCACTTTAGCAACACAGTTAAACGTAACATGTTGTTTTTAGGGGGGCATGGCTTTGACCTTGCTGGTGTTATGCTTGACCTTGCCAGTTTTTAAATATCAGAATTAGATCTAACAGCGCTAAAAAACTTTGTATAATTAGCTGCTTGGTCTGTGGTGTTGCCATGTAACGGTTGTCATGCTGGGTTGTGTCTAGGTTTTCTTTTGTCATTGGTACTGTGTTGTTGCTGTGTGTGTTCTGTCTGTGTTGTTTCTTAAATGTAATTCTAGTAATCATTCCCTATAAGAGGTATTTTTGCTTCCTACCGGGGTGTTGTTGGGAAAAAAAATCGTAGTTGTTTTTTTTTTCTCTTCAAAACAAAAAACCAACTCTGTTTCACCACACCTATCTGGAAACAGCAACCCGGGTATTCGTGAACTTCCAGTTGAGTTGGGCCAGCTCTCTAATTTGTGGCAGCTTGACATCGAGGACCTCAACATCACTAATGTTCCCCAGGACGTCAGGAAGGAAGGTATTGTACTACCGCACACCGGAGAGGCAGAAGCTAGCATGCGTGTGTCTACCTACCTGCGTGTGAAACCCATTTCCCCCTCAGGACCCGCGTCTGTGCTGTCTTTCCTTCGAGCGCACCTTCGGAAAGCCGAGCCCTGTAAGCTGCTGAAGCTGCTTGTGATTGGTCCTCCCCGGCAGGGAAAGACCTCCCTCCTTGAGGCCCTGCAGATGGGCAGGCCCTCCCCTTTCTCCTGTGTACAGAGCATCAGCACAGCCCTCTGGGAACTGGACAGGCCCAGTGGGGTTAAAGCAAGCGTAAGAGAATACACACACACACTTTGGCAGCAACATGCAGCAACCATTTGCAATGTGACGCACTACACAGGTTTGGCATTTTTCTTAGGTCATGGCTGTTGGTGATATGACTATGTCTTTAGTGGTTACCCTGGCACAGAATTGTTATATTTACTGACGTGTCTGAGAAAGAGAGGCTTAGTTAGAAGACTTACAGTCCTTGAAGAAACAACTAAGTCTGATGTGTGTGGCGGTTTTTGGGTGTAGGAGATTTCAAGCCATAGTGACAGACCTTCCTGGCTAGTCCAGTTCTCTTCTCATAGTGACAGCCCTGTTTAACCAGGCCAGTTCTCTTCTCATAGTGACAGCCCTGTTTAACCAGGCCAGTTCTCTTCTCATAGTGACAGCCCTGTTTAACCAGGCCAGTTCTCTTCTCATAGTGACAGCCCTGTTTAACCAGGCCAGTTCTCTTCTCATAGTGACAGCCCTGTTTAACCAGGCCAG
>JACXGK010014151.1:0-12004 GCA_016801125.1 Novumbra hubbsi
CAGCCCACCAGAGAGAAAGATGATGAGACAGACAGACTGACAGATGATCAGACAGCCCACCAGTCAGATAAATGGTCAGACAGACAGACAGACAGACTGACTGACAGACAGAAAGATGATCAGACCGACACACAGAGGAAGTGACGATAATTTAGACAGTTTAATCAGAAACCACCAAGCCATTACCTCAGCCCAGTCAGCCTCTTTTACTTCTATCTCTGATGATGAAAAGGTATTTTTTGACTTCTTAATTTCTCAGTAGGGAAGATTTTTTCCTCGTGATGAAGATGGGAAACATAAATTGATTCTAAAGAGGAAATTAGACGGTGCTTATTACACTGTCTAACTAGTAATCCTTTGTCGTTCGTCTGGCTCGTGATGAATGTCCTGCTTGTTGTCTACCTCTTCTGCTTACCAATGAGGAGCCAGAGACCGCCTGCACACACACACACACACACACCGCACATACACCCGCTCAAACACACACACACAGGCACATGCTCATACATTGCCACTCTGATACACACTTGCTTGTGCACATACAGACAAACACACTCAGACACACACCTGCCTGGCTGTCTAATGAATCTCCATTCGCCTGTGTTCTTCTCCCATTGACTCAGGAGAAGATAATGATGGATATGTTGATTTTTAAATTCCTTTCTGATTTAATCATATTCTTTCTTTCCTCTAACCTTCCCTATTTATTCTTACTACTTATTTTTCCCTCGGTGTGTGTGTGTGGGGGGGGGGGGGTGAATGTGTGTGTGATTGTCTGTGTTTGTGGCTGCGCATATTTGTGTGTTTGGCTATTTTCTGTGTGTGTGTCTGGTTGTGAGTGTGGTTTGTATTATGTGTTTGTTTAATGAGATCTGCTTACGTGTCTTTTTTCCTGTCTGTCTGTCCATCTGTCTTTGTATTTAGTTGATACATAGTTCTTTTATTTTTCATCTGCATCCAGCCCACATTCTATTGCAGGGTTAGTTAGACTCAAGCATGCTTTCATTGTGTTGTTCTGTTCTACTTTTTGGAGGTGTGGTTTAGGGGTTGTCATTAAAGTCGTTCTACGTTGGGAGTTAATTCTCGCTTCTTCATGTCACTAACAAATTCTCATCCAACCATCTGTTGTAAGAGATATTTATGTGGGTTACGATGGTTTAGTTCCTCATAACAATAGCCCTCCCTTTTCAGCCACATTTTCTGATACCAGAAGGGTTAGGGTGTTGGGGTAGCTAGTGGTCAAGATCATTGGGTTAGGGTGTCGGGGTAGCTAGTGGTCAAGATCATCGGGTTAGGGTGTCGGGGTAGCTAGTGGTCAAGATCATTGGGTTAGGGTGTCGGGGTAGCTAGTGGTCAAGATCATTGGGTTAGGGTGTCGGGGTAGCTAGTGGTCAAGATCATTGGGTTAGGGTGTCGGGGTAGCTAGTGGTCAAGATCATTGGGTTAGGGTGTCGGGGTAGCTAGTGGTCAAGATCATTGGGCCTGTAACTGAAAGTCCACTTGTTCTAATTCCTGAGACGACAGTTTGACAAACCCTGTAGTTACCTTGCCAGGTTCCTTGCAGGCTGTTGCGGTTCTTAGAATACTGTATACCACTATACCACTCTGCCGGACCACTCTGCCGGACCACTCTGCTTGAACACTCTGCCGGACCGCTCTGCCTGACCACTTGGCATGTGGCCCATGCAGTCAACATACTGTATTGCCACGTGTCAGTGATGTCACCTGAGGGTTCAGGGCTAGTTAGAAGTGACCGGTATTCATGTTTTTATGTGAATACCAGTCCAAGAACCAGCTGCTTGTCTCCGCAAGTCGACGCAACCACAATGATGGAGTTCAGAGAGCCTAAACATTTACTGAATACATTCATGTATCCAGACATATTTTATTCGTAACTTCACTTTTCTGCGTTAGTTCGATTTCAGATGTGACTTTATAACCCTTTCAATCAGAGGAGAAAATGGGGACCAACCTATTGTGCCAGTTGGCAGCTGATATTGTTGTGTTACTACCTCTGTCTGTCTGTGTGTCAACCTAACACACCGTTGAGCAGCGTCAAGCTCATTGAGTCCCAGCCATTCAGCTGTGTCTTGGCTGAGCTCTGCTCTCTTGGCTTTGCCTCCCTCCCACTCGTTGTAATACGTGACTTCTCCTTCAGTTTCTCCTTCACCTACACCTTCTACTCCTCTTTCCTCTTATCTGTCTCGTCCCAGTCACTAACTTGTGTCTTACCGTCCGTCACAGTCTAATATTTTAAGTCCTGTTCACCCTCCTCTGCTAATGGTTCAGCCTCCATCTTCCACTCATGTCTCCACCGACTTCAGCCTTCTCTCAGTTCTCCTATTAGCTCACAGTGGATGTAACTCTCTAACGGTACCGCTTATCAACATGTCGCCTTCAACCTCAGACTGCCTGATCTTCTCTGCCATCGTCTGTTCTCTGCCTGACTGTAATCCTCACTGGTTCTGTTTCATTCTCCTGTTCCTATCCCCAATCTAGGTGTCTCGCATCTGTGTTTCGACAACAAAAAATCCTCAATTAGAATTTAGTGCTTTGAGGCTTCTACTTTAAAAAAACGGCGGCAAATGTGGAGGACTTTTCCGGCTCCCAGCAATAAGTTTTGAAACATTTCAGTGGAAAAAAGTATTGACATTTGTTTTGTGGGCAAGAATCTTCAAGGT
The DNA here is from genome assembly GCA_016801125.1 of Novumbra hubbsi. Lineage (NCBI taxonomy): Eukaryota > Metazoa > Chordata > Actinopteri > Esociformes > Umbridae > Novumbra > Novumbra hubbsi. Next base: position 2,682 of record JACXGK010014151.1, read on the forward strand.
TTGAAAAGAAGGCATCTGTTCAGACTCTGACTTTCTTCCCGGGAGTTTACCTCAGCAGTCGAAGATTCGTACTGATAGGATCATGAACGGGATCATCACAGACATGCACCCAGTATCAACGGTGAGTGATGAAGCGTTTTGGAACATGATCACCACTTTCCATTCCATGTACATCTTTCCCCCAATGTCACACAAGATGAAAAGGAATGGGAAAGTACATGACGAAATAAAAGAAAATGTAAAGAGGCTGACTGCCTTGCGCTCACTGCGATATGTTTGGAAAAGCATTGCCACGGAGGCTTATCTCGGCAGGGCCTGTCATCGTTTTGGAGATGATCTGGCAATAAGGTCCGACTGCCTCACAACCCAGAGGACAGACATGCTGCAAAATACGTTGTAGACTGGCTTGAGGGCCACATTCCCCAGTCGGATATTTCACCTCAGAACTTAAAAGCTGTTTAAATATTGTCACTGATGGGCATCAGTCTACCAAACCTTTTAGCTAGGGGTCAACCATGCACTGAAGAACCATGTTGTTTGCAGGAGTCCCTCGCAAAGCACCTTGGGAACAGGGAACTGGCATCCACAACACCCTGGCCAAAGCAACTACGAATGGGCACACCTGAGCATTTGCTGGTGCAAGGCATAAGTGCCTGCAGGAAGAGTGCTTATGGTAGCCAGACTGCTGAGGCAGAGATGGGCAGTGACAGCTGGGATCTCAGATCTCACAGTGACTCTGAGGTGGAAACCTTGACCTCAACTCTGACCAGTGGGGCATCATTGAAGTACAAACCACTTTAGCCATATGAATGTGCTAAGGTCATCATGAGTAGACATTTGTCACCATCTCTACGCTACGTTCACTACTGAATGGACTGTTTGATTTTCAAATACTTCACTTTCTACTCAGTTTGAACGGGTATTACTGCAGTGGCATGTTTTAGGCTTCACCTAATTCTGCAGGCCTTAGACAGCGATAGACCTCTGAGTGAAGCGACTGCTCCTCGTGAGTTTTCTGTGATTAATTCCGTGTGCTTGGTTGTTTCTTGGTTTATAAACATGTGTTAATTCCTTATGATACGAGTTTAAATATAATGACACATGTATTACCCGCGTCCCATTTGACTGTTGCATTTGCCCTTTTCAGTGAAGTGAATATAAATCTCGATTAATAAATTTGCAATTAGCTCTTTTCATCCGAACGGCATGCCCCAGTGTGTGTCAGAACAAGCTATCTTTAACCCTCTAACGTGGCTGTCTCAGTGTTGATTGGTGCTCTCTAGTGACAGCACCCAGCTCGCCCAGTGACCTCTCACCCATCCCCCCCCGAGTCATGCTAGCCATGTTGACGATGATGATGAAGAGGGTTTCCTGTCATCCTTAGTGAAGGTCCCCGCTATGCCATGTCAGGCAGCTGTCACAGAGACCAGATGAGGTCGGACAGACAGTTCTCTCTCTCTCTCTTTTTCTCCCTATTTCTACCTCTCCATCCTTTTCTCTCATCCCTCTTTCTTTCTCATTTTTCCCTCTCTCTTTCTGTCTATTCTTTCTTTCTCTCAGTATGAGTTAAGAGTGTTAGCTTACCGCCAGTGTCACTGGCAGCAACCAAAGAGCAGAACCCCTCTATAAAGCTCTGAGGGCTGGACAGGCCTGAGTTATGTTTCCTTACCCAACCCTGCTCTACATCCGTTCCCAAGCCTGAACCCCATTCTCACATCCAACTTCCTACAACCCTTCCTTCCGACCCCATCGAATGTGAGTTCTGTCCCTATATGTCTTCAACCGCTAGCAACACTTTAACACCAAGTTTACTGTTTATGTGTAAACTCCCTTGGTTATTTAAAAGCAATCCTCATCGTCAACGCAATTTGCAGCCTTTTCCTGGCCTGTGTCGTTATGACGTCAGGCTAGCTAGTGCACTTTGCAGCCTTTCCCTGGCCTGTGTCGTTATGACGTCAGGCTAGCTAGTGCACTTTGGAGCCTTTCCCTGGCCTGTGTCGTTATGACGTCAGGCTAGCTAGTGCACTTTGCAGCCTTTCCCTGGCCTGTGTCGTTATGACGTCAGGCTAGCTAGTGCACTTTGCAGCCTTTCCCTGGCCTGTGTCGTTATGACGTCAGGCTAGCTAGTGCACTTTGCAGCCTTTCCCTGGCCTGTGTCGTTATGACTTCAGGCTAGCTAGTGCACTTTGCAGCCTTTCCCTGGCCTGTGTCGTTATGACGTCAGGCTAGCTAGTGCACTCGCCACCAGTGCTGTCTAATGGTGGATGGTGGCTAATTACGTTGCCTGATGAAGTGCATGCGGTGGGCACGTCTGGACGCTGGGCCTCTCCTTCTCCTCGCGTTAGGCTTTCATCCATCAGCCTGCTCAACTGATGCTTCTACACCAGCGCCTCGGCCCAATGCCTGGTGCTAAACACACACACACACACACACAAATAGAAGCACCAGTACATACAAACTTACACACACGCGTGAACCAACGCAGACATGGTCACACACATTCACAACCACACGTATGCAAATACATACCCATGCGCGCACACGTGCATTTTTGTATGTTTCTTCAGTAATTGCTTTTTGTACCCCGCCATCCATTTGCCCCCAATCCCCCCCACCCCCCCCCCGTCCCCCCCCCCCACAAGTTTTGCCCCCCGGCCACACATCCACGGCGGGTGTTTTTTTTATTCAGATCATTATTGGGGAGAGATGCTCCAGGCCTGTGGCTGGACAGGACAGTGGGGAGAAATGTTTTGCTGAAAATGAGGCTTTGCTGTGGCCTCCTCTTGTTAATTATCCTGGGCATAATGCATCAACATGATACGTGTGATGTACGAGCTGTGTTTAAATACCAATGATATTCATTACCAGCCATTAATAAGTAAAATAAAGTAGGTCACTAGTAATGATGGGGAGGCAGAGAGGGGTGTGTGTGTGTGTGTGTGTGTGCGCGCAAGTCAGAATTATAAGCAGGTTTATTGACTTATAAGAAGAGAATTTTGAAATAGCTCTCACACTAATACTAGAAACATATGAACATGCGTAAGGTCAGAGAACGCACAAATCAAATGAGCTTCCATGAATTAGGAAATTAATAAAATAGCTACACACCTGAGAGTACCCATCTCCACTATGAGGGCAATAATGAAGAAGTTTAAATGGAGCTAAGATGAACCTGGAATAACGTCTGAAAGAGGACCCAAGTGTATTCTGCCCTGACACAGTCAGGGAACTACAGCCTCTACTGTGTTCAGTGTATGCACACATCCTCTACTGTGTTCAGTGGATGCACACAGCCTCTACTGTGTTCAGTGGATGCACACAGCTTCTACTGTGTTCAGTGTATGCACACAGCCTCTACTGTGTTCAGTGGATGCACACAGCCTCTACTGTGTTCAGTGGATGCACACAGCTTCTACTGTGTTCAGTGTATGCACACAGCCTCTACTGTGTTCAGTGGATGCACACAGCCTCTACTGTGTTCAGTGGATGCACACAGGCTGATTCGCCTCTCACTCCAGCAGCAACAAGAGGAAGCGAAGCAGCTGCCGGGAGAGAACAACGCTTGTCCTTGCCATCGAAGTTAAACAATGTTCAGATGTTGTCTCAGAGACGGTGAGCAGGATTCATGCTGATTCACAAACAATCTGTCAAGACTTGATTATGTTGGTGCCATCGTACAAAGACCATCAAAAAGCAGCGGGCATGGGGCAACATTTGCACTTGGAAAGGAAAGACTTGGAATCCCTGATCAAATGTACCCATATTTAGTATTTGCCTTTTCACAAAGAATAACTGCTTTCAGACCAGTGCACTATTTGGTAAAGTGGATTTTTTTCTGTTTCTGTTAATATGTAGCCTGCATGAGAACATCGATCAAAGATCATGACAACAAACATGGAACAGGGAGACATGATCACGTAAAGTCCCAGCTGCTTTGGCGACTGCCCCCTGCTTTCTTGCTACCTTGCCAAGAAGAAATGATATCTTTCAGAAAATGGCCAGGGGTTTCCTTTCTGGTGTGAAAGTCATCACCGTTTGACTTTTGATTGAAACGGGGTTTAATTGTTAAAGGAGACAAAATATAGCTTTTCGTCCACAAACACCAGAGGGGAGTTTGTCCTCCAAACTCTCTGTCCTGTCTCCAGACTCTCTGTCCTCTATCCTCCAGACTTTCTGTCCTCCATCGTCCAGACTCTGTCCTCTCTACAGACTCTATCCTCTCTCCAGACTCTCTGTCCTCTCTCCAGACTCTCTGTCCCCTCTCCTGCCTCTCTGTCCTCTCTCCAGCCTCTATCCTCCAGACTTTCTGTACTTTCTTCTGCCTCTATCCTCTTGATTCTCTGTCCTCTCTCCAGCCTCTATCCTCCAGGCTCTCTGTCCCCACTTCAGATTCTATGTTCTGTCCTGTCTGTACCTTTCCATCCCCTCACCATGTACATTAGCACCCAGGCAGCTGAAGAGGGCTAATTCACCATAACGGTTTTACTGCGGTGTAAAACTCCCCGGCCCCTTCATTTGCAGTGTAATAAACCATTCCCCTGACATGCTCCTTCCTTCCCTTCCCGTATATTTATCAATTAACCCCACACGTTCCTCCATTATGTCAGCATTTCCTTCTCCAGCCTTGCATACTGAGTGACCCAGCAGAGACAGCAGAGGGGGAAGGAGAGGCCAGAGGTGTCATGGCCGCCCGATGCCTTAAAAGGGGTCCCCCTGACACGGGAGCCTCTTTTTATGACGCAGTTATCATCTGCACACTGAATGTATTCTGCACCATTTACTGTCATAATACAGTGGTACCGAAACACAATAACCGACTGTAGTGTCGTGTTGAGATATGCACTTAGAATTTAACAAGGAAAAGGACTAGGAATGTCTGGTTCAGCTGGCCTGTGGTTAGAATGTGACGGTGGTGTGCCTGGAAGGGGCTTGAAGAGCTGCCATACATTGGCCAAGGCCATCTTTGTTGTGAGAACTTGGTTCCTGTAGGGGTCGTTGTATGTGAAAACAGCATGTAGGTTGTGGAGATGGTTTACCTCTTCAATGTTAAAACATGCGCTAGTGTGGAGATGGTTTACCTCTTCATTGTTAAAACATGCGCTAGTGTGCTAGGCTTTCATGGGATACACGCACCAATGATACATAACTCTTATCAGTGTTTGAAACTAGCCAACCTTTGAATCCAGAAATGGCTGTCTGGAACTTAAACCTTTAAGCCATGCCTTTCTGTTCATAAATTCTGCCGTTAATCTGGGCAGCCTGGAACATGAATCTAGCTAGTCTAGGCAGACATGATCTTAAATCTGTTTTATAGCTAGAATGAGTGGCAGATCATAAGATAGGATAAAACAGTGATGTCACCATGTTAGGTATATCATTTGAAATAAAATGTAAAAATAAACATAACTGAAAGTTAGATCTGGCTTTGCCTACTGTCATAGGCAGTTTTAGACAGCCAGTGGTAGACAACACTTGGGAGTGAGTGTTTTTTTTCTTTTGTAGGCCATTTATACATTAGAGCATTCTGGACACAGACACACTGCCCTGCATACCATGTTTGCACTGCTGTTTTCTGCACTTCTGGTTGGATGCAGCCTGCATTTGGTTGTTCTGTAATCTAATCTATTCTATTGGGCAGCAGGAATGTTCACAATGTTTTTATTTGGAAATGTTTTTGTAATATTTGCAACCTGCTTTGTGATCTTGTCAATCAACGGACCTATGCTTCATAATTCGTTGGGGTTGCACTTTAAACTGAGCCCGTATAGGATGGTCCTGTAGGACAGACGAGTGTATGGTCAGGTTTATAGTTATTATTGTAAAAACAGAAATTATATGATATTTTATCTCATGATTTATTTGATTTAATCTGGTGGGCATTTGCATTGCTCGGATAATTGTAAAAAGAAAGATTTAAAAGCTAGACCTTGCATTCCTGTGTAATCATATATTTATAGACTCACCCTCAACATTTTGTGGCAAAGGTGAAGTGTGTTACACATAAAAGCAATTTACTACATATTCAACAGAAATCTATATAGCTACGTATGCTCCAGTGGAAATATGCAAAACCGCCTGCGAAATGACCAGCGAATTCCTGAATAAAGGCAGAGTTATTTGAGGCGGGAAGTCAGATCCTTGATGTCGGAGGTATATTTAGATATCAGAGACTTCTCCCCCCAGTGTACATGTAAATGGGAGCCACGGGGAGGAGAATGGGAGTGTTTTAATTGAGTGAGACAGCCTGTGAGAGTGGCCACGCTCCAGTGGACCATGCCGTCCTGCCTGTCTCCCCTCTCCTAGCGCGGCCCTGATATGACACACGTTGTACAGCAGACCCATCACAAGAACAGGAACATGACAGCCTTCATATGGACTACTGTGATGGTAGCAGGACAGAACACGCACACACACACAGGAAATGCAGGTGAAGTGCTTTTTTTTTGGTATAGACATGCGGGATGTTGTGGACAGGATGCCCACACACACACACACACACACACCCGTCACATTTTGCATTCGTACGCAGACATTAGCAAAATAACTTAGCACAAGCGTGCACTCTTCTAATAGCTATTCAAAAGGGGACATGTTTTGCTAACCCTAACTATGACCTAACCGTGACCACAAATAGTTTACCCCTAAACCTAACCTTAAATCCAATCTAACCCTCAAGCCCAGTTAGATTTTTCCGAATGGGGGCAGAAAACATTTTCCACAGTTACTTAGTGAGCCAGGCACTTGCGGGCTCCTCTTTGTCTGTCTGCAAACACGTCAAACTTCAAATGGCCCTGGTGTCTTCTGCTAAAAGGTGTGTGTTGTCGAATGAGGCGGCAAAACCCTGGCCGAGGGAGCTGTGTGTCGCCGTCCGATAGAGGCGGCCAGTGAGCGTGTTTCATCTGAGTGCGGTGCCCCGGCCAAGCCAGTCTCTGCCTCTCACTACGGCCCAAACTGTCGGCCGCTGCGTCCTTAATAACGCCACGTGGGGAAGCGTTAGGCCTATGTCAGCCTATGTCAGCTGGGGGTGAGGCTTCGGAAGAAAACGGGGTGTGTGGGCGTGAGTTATTTAGCCTGGCAGGCGCTGGAAGATGCTGGGTATCTCACTTGGATCATTGACGACTGGTCTCGATGAACGGTACAGGCACTTGAATGTAGATGGAAGGGAACAGGCCAATAAGCCAATATGAGATACCACAGCCGTCCTCTGAGGTGTCAGGGACCCTGCCCCCCAGTTCACCCTCTGAAGTGCCCTCTTTACCACAGCTCCTGTAGTCAACACAGTGGTGTGAGATCTGAGATGAATTACCGCTTTAATAATTAATAAACCACTTCTAATGTTCCACATGCAAACCGTGTAGGAATAAGTATAGATGAAGGACTTAATATTAGGGGTTAGCTATGAGCTGGCGAGGTAATGGGCGATAAAGTGACTCAATCTAACGCACGTTGCAGTATTTTACACAGTCCCTCTTGTTCCAGTGGTCGGGTCATTGAGGCAACGTCATGGCAACCCTCCTCACTGGAAGGACGTATCTGTTCCAGTGTGTAAACAAGGAAAAGGCGGGTTTTAATGACTCCCAACCTGAGACGTGTTTGTCGTGTGTGTGTAAACACGCCTACTGGTCTGTGGTGGGAACTTAGGTTGAATGTCTTCTTTTGAATATTGTGTGGTGATTGCGTGTCTGAGAACACGGGTCCTTGTGCCATCTATCAATCCTGTCCACCCCTCTCTTTCTCTCTCTTCTGTTGGGGGAGATTTACAATTAAGGTTTTCTTTTTTTTTGTTGTTGTGCCTTCTATGCCGTCTTTCTTGTTCTTTTCCCCTCCTTCCTTCACGTCTTCAGAGGACTTTGTTTTCTCATGCATCTCATATATTACCCGATGAAAAAACACGCGTGTGTTTTTCAGGAAGGGCCCCTCGCTGCGCGTGTAATTTCCTGTTTGTGTGGCGCTCTGCCGCGCGGGGCCCTCGTCTCGCTCGACCCGCGGCCAAACCCTCTAGTGTGAAAGAGAGAGAGCGGGATGACAAAGAGAGACGGGGGGAAGAAACGGGACGATAACCAAAGCAGCTCGGATTTCACAAACGCATATTTCATCAATCATGTGAATAAGTGTGAGTGATTATGCATAGCCGTGGCGGGGTTAGGCCTGATTACCATACACCATAAAGGCTGCTTTCTTATCTCACACACACTGATTAGTTTCTGTCTGCAGATAGCCTCTCCCCTCCTCTACACACACACACACACACTTCCTATAGCAAGTGAAATAGACTCATTTCGTCGAAATTACGTCCCACTCTCCCAGCCCCGGATTAGATGTAGATCCAAGGTAAGACCTAATTCAGGTTTTAGTTAATCAGGGACTAGGAGATGAGATATCATGAACATAGATTAACCTTGGATTACAGATAGCTGGACTGCACACTCTGAGAATTTGGTTAAATGACTATCGGCCATCATTACATTAACGCATCTCTATGATAACTAAATGAAGTAGGTAATTTTGAAAAAACGCTGCTGTACAGATAAACCCCGAGCTTGTGTTTGTGTTCATACACACATTCACACACATGTTTATTAGTGCAATTACAGATGACCCATAGCGTCCTATCATCTCAGCGGGCCTATATTTGCATTACTTCTATCAAGTTTTAACTTTCTTGGCATAAACACAAACTCATGAGGTACTCAGTTTAGCTACCAACGCACATTTTCCCACACTCAAAATAATCAGTACACTATGCACCCACAGTTTAATGGAGAGAAAATGGACAAAACAGCCCAAAGTGTGATCATATTTGACGACTGTCATTAGGACCACAGCAGTTGTAGCCTGGCTTGGCCCCTCGCCTCCTGACCAAGTAATGTTAGGATTCTCACTGAACCACAATGCCTTTGCATGCATACTATTTTGTACTGCAACAAATGAATTACAGAATTTGTTTATGCAGTAAAACTTTCAGCTATGTTAAATAATGGTGGGTTGTCTATAGTAGTCTATACCAATGTGATGGCCACATAGGTTGTACCGAAACTCAAATTCACTTTCCCCGATGTTTAGTTGAAGGCCACTTACCGTGCTGTCGTTGAAATCACCTATCAAGAATGGTTTGTATCCCTGCTTGAAAGAGAACTGTCAGCGGCCCTTTGTCTTGTACTCAGAGTGTCGCTAGTCTTGTGTGTTTTGTGTCACTTCAGTGTTACAGTGCTAAGGACATGTTCCACAAGCAGACACAGACACTGAAGAGGAATATTCACAGAGACAGAAGAGGAATATTCACAGAGACAGAAGAGGAATATTCACAGAGACAGAAGAGGAAT
>JACXGK010014152.1:0-11878 GCA_016801125.1 Novumbra hubbsi
ATACAGCACACTGAACTGACCACCTATCCACACACACAGCAGGTAATACAGCACACTGAACTGACCACCTATCCACACACACAGCAGGTTATACATCACACTGAACTGACCACCTATCCACACACACAGCAGGTAATACAGCACACTGAACTGACCACCTATCCACACACACAGCAGGTAATACAGCACACTGAATGAGCCCATGACCATCTCACTCCCTCACTGTCTCCCCCCCCTCACTCACTCACTCTCTCTCCCTCTCTCTCACTGACCCCCCCCTCCTCCCCTCCACCACCCCTCTCCCTAACTCCCTCTTTCACACACACATTGACTGGCAGTAGAAGGGGGAAAGGGCCGTCTCCCTTCACCTCCATGTGAGGTGGCAGGGTGGCAGGGGCACATCTACACTCAGAGATAAGCACTTCAGTCCCACAAAGAGCTCTTCTGTTCATTCTTTAAACCCCTCTCTCTTTCCCTCCCTCCTGTTCCACAGTGTTCTCCAACCTACCGCGGGAGTGGCTGGCCTTTGTCTGATGTGTGAGACGGAGCGTTGGGAGGAGTTGATATAGAGTGGGGAGGACCACGGGTGGGTGCAACTCTCCCCCCCAGTGAGGTTGGGGCCGGGCCAGACTGAGAGAGGCAGATTAAACCCCGTGCCCCAGATTACAGACTCTCACTGGGAGATTAGAAACCGTGGAGGCCAAGTGGGGCCGTGGTTATCTGAGCACTGCTCCGTCTCCCAGTGGGTGGGGGCGGTGGTGGGGGTGATGCAACACGGTCACCCATCCGTCTGCTCAATGAGATTCCAGCACTCGCGGCCCCGCTAGCAACCGCTGCTCTAAGAATACCGGAGTCCCCTCTCCGTTCCACCTCTGAAAATGGCGGGAATGTGTTTGGGGGAAATACACAAACGTGACAAATGCATGTGCACAAACATCTTCTGGGGTGAGGACAAGAGACAGGCTGACAGCACAGCACATCGCCAGAACTCAGAACTGCCAGAACTACCCCTGGTAGATTCCACAGTGATGGCCAAGCGAGGTCTGGGCTTTTCTCTCAGACTTTCTCTTAGTGATGAATGCCATCATACTTTATAAATAGAGGAAGTCGGTGTGGCTCCTTCAAGTGAAGCACGCATCTCTGTGTGTAAACACACAGACCCCCACCCCCGAACTGTTCCAACTACGACGCCCTGCAGAACAGCTTCTCCCACCCATTAGCCTATTATCTCCTGGTGGGCCCAGTCACAGTAACCTGGCGTTCCTGCTCTGTTCTCTCGTTGTACTGGGACGTGCTGAACACGTTGACGACAGCACGCGTGATATCTGTGTGTCAGTGATGGTGGAGCTGGGCCCAGAGTGTCTGTGGGGTTGCCGTGGAGACGGAGAGGCGGGATGCGGCGGGGTTTGCTCTTGCCGCCTGTATCTGGCGACCCCCGTCAGGGCCCGTGTGGCCGCGGCCTGGTCGTGACGTGCAGATGGTGTGTGGTGGTGGTGTGTGTGTGTGTGTGTGTGTGTGTGTGTGTGTGTGTGTGCGCGCGCGTGTGTGTCTTACTTCGATGTCTCGGATGAGGAGCTGAGTGGGCGTCTCCACGGGGGCCTTGGTGTCGATGACCTTCTGGATGGCACAGGCCCAGTGCACAGCCTCGTTGAAGTGCCGGGTGAACAGCCTGTAGCGGTGTTTACGACCGTGAACCGTGACGCTCCAGTAGCCTGGAACACACACAGGGAGGTCCATCGGCACCGCATTGTGTGACGGAAGCAAGGGCCAACGTGGAGACGCGAGAAGCGAACTCTCCCAGCAAGCATCAGACGGCACGAGGAGGTTTCTGTTAGCGAGGAAGTCCCCCTCCCCCTTCCTCATGCGGTCAGGACACGGGACATCCTACACTCTCTGGCGTGAGGCTGCTCACCAACTTCCTCTCTCTGGGTTTTACAGGCATCAGAGGTCAATCTAACGGTGGCTCCCGATTTGATCCTCCACCGCGTTCATCCAAAAAACGCCGGTTAGCCCATCAGCTCAGACCTAAGTCAGTGTTCTAGTCTGCCTGAACAATGAGGCCCGTCTGTCAGTAAGAACGGAGAAAGCCCTCACACTTCCACAGGATGTACTGGAGTGGAGGGAGGGAACCCCCAGCCGGTTACCATAGGAACTCACCCAACATGTGTGACTGGGCATTCTGAGTTGTCCCTGTGGAGCTTCGTTGTCTTCTTCGTGGTCTTCTACGTGGTCTTCTTCGTGGTCTTCTTCGTGGTCTTCTTCGGGTTGTCTTGTTGTTCCTCTCCAGTGCACCTCTTGTCACTTTCATTCGCACCAAAAAAGGTGACATTGATTCACAATGATTTATGCTTCCTAACTGACATATTCAGATCCCTGAAGTGCCATTGACTTGGTGTTATAGTGTGATGATTACGTTCTCTTCATTTTGTTGAGCAGTGTAGTATTGCATTCGAGGTCAAGGAGGAAGCTGTGGATTAGTTCCATAGGTCAGCTGGGATCCAGAAGTGACACAGAGGGAAAGACACAAGCACCCGATAGACCTTCCAGTTCTCTGCAGGAAAGTCCCAGAGCACAGAGACGTATTAAGGGGAAAGATACTGATCTGTGCTCAGGGACTTTCAACAACATATTCTAGTTGTTTCTAAGGCTTCCCAGGTTTTGAGTGGTCGACTGAATGAAATGTCACCCATCCAGACACCGGCTTGAGTGTTGTCTGTGAGTGACCGATGACCACCTGGCCTTTATCCTCACAGAAATGAAGCAGCCTTTGGTCTGAGTTGCCCCTGGCGATTACTGTCAGTCCGGCAGTTCCACGGTCAAGGTGCTGATGACTCAGAGAGTCACTTCCTTTACTGTGAACTGGGTTCACAGGAACGCGGGAAAACCCCCAAATCCTCCACCACTTTGACATCCTTACCAGTATTTGATCACTGAACCGCATAAGGATAGGGGACCAATATGGGCCTCATTATGTAGAGCTTAGCTATCCAAACAGGGCATGTGGAAAGGCTGACTTGGTGTGTATGACTCAGAGTGCGTTTGTGTCAATACACCCAGGCACGCATTTCTGTGTTGCATGTGTTATTTGCACGTTGTGTGTGTGTGTGTGTGAGTCAATACACCCCGGAACACATTTCACTGTTGCATTTGTTAATGCACGTTGTGTGTGTGTGTGTGGGCCACTCACCAGTCTCCTTGTAGGTGTGTTTGTCAGGCCAGATGACAGAGCAGAGGTTGGTCAGCACCAGGGTCCCCAGTCTGACGGCTCCTCTCTCTGATCCGTTGTAGTAATCCAGAGAGTCTTGGCTCAGGACAAACCAGTAGCGCCTCTGCTTTATCCAGCCTCCGTGCACATCCCAAAAAAGCCAGCCTGCAAGTACACACACACACACACACACACAGACATTTATTGGATGTAACATGACCAGCAGACAGGCGATGGCCGCGTGAGGATAAACGGTAAACGTGCTCATTTGGAACTTGGACAATGATCGTAAAATGAATTAGGCACCAAAAGCTGACCGTGATTTTGGACGAAGATGGTAAGAGATCAGGATTTATGGGGACTTTGAAAGAGGGTTTATTATCGGGACCCGGATGGCAGGAGCTTCAGTCACATGGACTGCTCAACCTGACTGTGTTTCAATAGTAACAGTGACTGAAGTTTCATCTGCATTTAGATGACCACCGATGCCCACGGTCATCTAAGTGCAGATGACCGTGATGCTGCATTACTGTGATGTGTAAGGAAACACAGAAAAGCAAACGCTTTCCCAACCATGCAGAGAGGGATATTGCAGTAGGGCTGCTGTGGGTAAACCCCTCAATACAAAGGTTTTTCATTTCATGTGTGACCCATCTATATATTCCCTGTATAGCATAGGTATGTTTGGTGTGTGGTGTAAAATACTACAATCAGGCTGGGTTGAACAAAACTTAACAAAAATGAAAGATGTCTCTAACGCACAGAGCATGTTAAAAATAACAGCCACTAATGGCCCAGTCAGACATTAAGGCCCAGGAGATAATTACAGCTGTAGAAAAGTCTGGAAGACGTTGCTGTCGCTGTAGCAGGGAGAGCTGCCGGGGCAGTGTGTAGTTGACGCCCAGACGCGTAAGGGGGTAGGAAGGGAGAGAGAGAGAGAGGGGAGCTGACACATTCTCCTCATCTGTCTCGTCACCTCCAGACAACTGTCCTGTCACCTCAGCCCAGGTTCTGAAGGCACGAAACCCATGCAGAATGCTTTGAAATCCCCCTGAATTCTTCCAACAAGGAAGCACATTTGCCAGTCTGCTGGTGTTTGGTGCTTGGTGAACAGCCCCGTGGTCTGACATGACACTCCGCATGTAGGAGACGTAGGGCCAACCCCGCCCACGGATGGGACAGCGCCAGCGTTCCAAACACCCCACCAGTCCAACATAACACTCTGTTCTCACAGCTTAGGGATAAAAGGAGTGCGCTGCATAGAGGACAGTGTGGTGTTTTGGACACAGCGTGTGCGAATTGTTCCATATAAATATTTTATCTGTTAGGATAAATAAACCGTTTGGGGCCCGGCTCTGCTAAGGGCCTGCCTGGAAAGAGAGATAGATGGGGGTGAGAGAGAGATGGTGTGAGAGGGAGAGATGGAGTAAGAGGGAGAGATGGGGTGAGAGTGAAAGATGGAGTGAGAGGGAGAGATGGGGGGAGAGTAGGAGAGATAGGGTGAGAGGGAAAGATGGGGGTGAGAGAGAGATGGGGGCGAGAGAGAGATGGGGGGAGATGGGATGAATAAGCACTGTGGGTGGGGGGAAGCGCAGTCGGGGTCAGAGGTCACAGTGAGGGCTGACGGACGGGGCTGGCCACCTGGTCCCCAGCTGGGAGGGGCGGGGGCAGGCTGACGGGGCTGTGTGTGCCTGTGCGGGGGCGTCTATGGGAACAGCAGTTCCATGTAAGTGGGGCTCCCTGAAGAGTCTCTGACGTCTCTGACGTGAAGCCAGCCTCACAGCTTCCTCTGTGGTCAACAAGAAGCATGCCACCTGCCTTCTCTGCCCTGCCTCCCCCTAAGCCTCGTTTTCCCTCATTGCTTTCCCTACACCTCCTTCCCTCACCTTGCTCAGTTTCTCCCTGTTTCCTTGCACCTCCTTCCCTCTCCTTGTTTTGTCTCTCCCTCTTTCCCCCGCACCTCCTTCTCTCTCCCCGTTCCATCTCTCCATCTTTCTTGCATCGTCAGTTCCCCTCATTCTGTAAACAGCTGCTCCCAGAGTTCTACATGACCCCCACCAGGCATCCGGTAACTCACTGGAAGCCGGGACAACACATTCCAGAACAGGACGCAAAAGTACCACACCGAAACAGTCCGATCCGCACTGTTCAGTAGTCTCTCCCTTCCCAACAGCCCAACTGGATCTCATCTCCCCGGCCTGCTGACGTCTCCCCCCTGGGCCCTGGTCACGTCTCCCCCGTGGGCCCTGGTCACGTCTCCCCCGTGGGCCCTGGTCACGTCTCCCCCGTGGGCCCTGGTCACGTCTCCCCCCTGGGCCCTGGTCACGTCTCCCCCGTGGGCCCTGGTCACGTCTCCCCCGTGGGCCCTGGTCACGTCTCCCCCGTGGGCCCTGGTCACGTCTCCCCCATGGGCCCTGGTGACGTCTCCCCCGTGGGCCCTGGTGACGTCTCCCCCGTGGGCCCTGGTCACGTCTCCCCCCTGGGCCCTGCTGACGTCTCCCCCGTGGGCCCTGGTGACGTCTCCCCCGTGGGCCCTGGTGACGTCTCCCCCCGTGGGCCCTGGTCACGTCTCCCCCATGGGCCCTGCTGACGTCTCCCCCGTGGGCCCTGGTCACGTCTCCCCCGTGGGCCCTGTTGACGTCTCCCCCATGGGCCCTGGTTCACCCTTAATTTTATTCATTTGTGACCCCTGACCCTTATGCGGGTCCTACCCCCTGAAACACAGACTAAGACAACATTGGAGTCTCTCTCTAAGGAGCTCTTCTGACCTTACACTGTATTTGTTTGTTATGGAGCTTTAGGAGGCATGAGTCAACAGACATCAGTATGAGTATCTGATAGTCAACAGACATTAGTATCTAACAGTCAACAGACATTAGTATCTGATAGTCAACAGATATTAATATATGATTGTCAACAGACGTTAGTATCTGATAGTCAACAGACATCAGTATGAGTATCTGATAGTCAACAAACATCATTTCACTGGAACCAAACAGAACGGAGAAGGAAAACAAGCAGGATATTAGTGGAGTAGACCGAATCACTTCCCAAGGCACAACATTGCATCTCATGTAACATTCCCAGTGTGAAATAACAAAGACACTGTAACTATATCCTGTCTAGAATTCCCTCTCCCCCTCCTCCCCTATCGCTGTGTAAGATTGGTGGCCTGTTTTAGACAGCTAGGCGACACTCGGTCTCGTTTGCACAAGGATGTCCCACTAAACCCCCCCCCCCGGCAGAGGACGGAGGACAGGCCTTCAGACTACCGAGGAGGTGGAGGTCCCAACCACCGAAACAGGAGAGCTGTAGTGTCACATCCACCCGAGGGCCCATGGGGCAGTATCAGCCCCCCTCTTGCCCCTGTGTCTCCCCCCCTCCGGTGTCAGACGGGGGAACAAAGGGAGGAGAGGGCATTCAGACTGCTGCATGGTAACTGCTGTCAGAATTAGCCCTGCAGGCTGCCGCCATCCCAAACAGGACGTAACTTATCCAAGCGCTGGCATTTTACGGCAACCGTTTGGGCAGCGGGAACATCTCACATTAATAGCCTGTGAGATCACTCCTCAGACCTCGGTGGGTACACCAGCCTCAGCGGTGCTGATCCCCATTACATGATTACTGGTGGCAGAGTGCGTTGTGTGTGTGTTGGTGTGTGTGCAGGTTGGGGGTGTGGGGTGGGGAGGCCTGGGATAATCTGCTCTACTTGCAGTGTCCAGATAACACTAGTAGATTGGGTAGCACTCTAAGAGGACCCCGTGTGTCAGCAGGTGCTGGCAGGGTCTACCAACCAGTCCAATCTATTCGTCATCATGTCATTCAGTCTTGTGCTTAACGTGTTAGTCTGAGGCCCTCGGGAGGTCAACAGGTGGAATGTTAAAGGCCTAATCCACTGCCAGGGAACCAGGTTTGGTGAGAACCTATGATCTGCCAGTGGGTAAAACTCACTATATGGAGCTCTTGTTTTGAACACATTAATCTGCCTATATAGTCATGGCAAAGTATGTATTCAGGATTCCTCAAAGTACACAGTGCTCCATCAGATGAATATCCTGCCCCCAACTACCATGACGCAAAGCAGCTGTCTACTCTCCTCACTCGCCTTCTAGTACTGCAGCACCTCTCAGACCATGAATTTGCTTGTATTGACTTGAGTGATCAGCCAGTGTATTAAGCCAACGCTCCTGGTCTTTACAATGCTACCCAGGGCCAACCCACATGACGCTCCTAAACACTTGGCAAGCCAATCCATAAAGCACTACTAGAAATACATCACTATAACAGCACTATCATGTAGAAGTATGGCAGACAGACATGTAGACAGGGAGACAGCCAGACGGACAGGGAGGCAGCCAGACGGACAGGGAGACAGCCAGACGGACAGGGAGACAGACAGACGGACAGGGAGACAGACAGACGGACAGGGAGACAGACAGACAGGCAGGCAGGGAGACAGACAGACACAGAGACAGGCAGGCAGACAGACAGGAAGAAAGACAGGGAGACAGACAGGGAGACAGACAGCTAGACAGACAGGCATACAGCCAGGCATACAGACAGGGAGACAGACAGGGAGACAGACAGACAGACAGGGAGACAGACAGGCAGACAGACAGGCAGACAGACAGACAGCGAGACAGACAGACAGGCAGACAGCGAGACAGACAGGGAGACAGACAGACAGACAGGGAGACAGACAGGGAGACAGACAGACAGGCAGACAGACAGACAGGCAGACAGCGAGACAGACAGGCAGACAGGGAGACAGACAGACAGGGAGACAGACAGGGAGACAGACAGGGAGACAGACAGACAGGCAGACAGACAGGGAGACAGACAGGCAGACAGACAGGGAGACAGACAGCAAAGCAGACAGGGAGACTCACCTTGGACCAGCAGCTCAGGGTCTTCCTCCAGGCCCATAATCTTTCTCTTCTCTAAGATCAGGTTCTTCATCTCTTCAGGAACTTCAGATATACTGTGTCTGTGTGGTGTGGGAGATAAGACATACAAACAGACCGATAGGAAGAAGTGGTTAATAACTAACTCTTAGTGCATAATCCACCCCCCCCCCCCCACTCCCCGGCAAAGTGCCCTATTGGCTATTAGACTATGAAAGGGGGAGGAGCCTAACAACACCCATAAAACAACTCCCAAATGACTCTCTGCCAACCTGAAGTAAGAGTGGAGAGGACTCCCTTCTGGTCCATGCCCCCAGCCTGGCCCCCTGCCCCTCCCTACGCCTCCCTGCGCCTCCCTGCGCCCTGGTCTCCCCGGCTGCATGCATACCACGCCACCGTGGACAGCTTGTCTGTCTTATAACGCTTTGGCTGTGGAGCACAGTGGACTGGGGAGCAGCGAATATGAAAGTCACAGAGTGACGCCGGACTGACTCAGCGCCAGCCAGCCAGCCAGCCAGGAAGTCCCTGAGCAGAGGGAGAGAGTTGAAGAGGTCACACAATTAAAACCCAACAACCACATGGAAAACACCTGGGAATTCTGGGAAACTACGGTTAAATCTCATCCTCGCTCCCATCCCTCAGTCCAAAAGACAACCGCTGAAGAGGCGTCACATCGGTGCCGAGGACATCTGGCTTGGCTGGCAGGGTTCTGGGCGACCCAAAGCTCAGCTTGTTATCTATGGCCAAGCCCCATTTGCAGCCCATTGGATTGTTTAGAAGGTTTAGAAGGTCCTATGCTCATATATTTATCTAATTACTAGTTTCTTTTTTCTATGTCCTGCATGTAACTAGTGTGTGAGGGACGAAGGCAGAAACCCTCCCTCTTTACTTCCTCTAAAAACACCAGGCAGGAAATTAATTGTGGCCTCTTTCACATTTACATCAGTCTCATACAGGCCTTTCTTACAAAGCCCAAAACCATGCCAGCTTTCATATGTATCTGACAGGGATACACGCCAGCTTTCATATGTATCTGACAGGGATACATGCCAGCTTTCATATGTATCTGACAGGGATACACGCCAGCTTTCATATGTATCTGACAGGGATACACGCCAGCTTTCATATGTATCTGACAGGGATACACGCCAGCCTTCATATGTATCTGACAGGGATACATGCCAGCTTTCATATGTTTCTGACAGGGATACATGCCAGCTTTCATATGTATCTGACAGGGATACACGCCAGCTTTCATATGTATCTGACAGGGATACATGCCAGCTTTCATATGTATCTGACAGGGATACACGCCAGCTTTCATATGTATCTGACAGGGATACACGCCAGCTTTCATATGTATCTGAAAGGAATATTGGCAACGAAAACCGGCTAATTTGTTTTCAGCAACAAACATGGTGGGGATTTTGGTCAAAATCTGTTCCAGGCTTTGTATGACGTAACTATGCTGTTGGCAGTGGTAGAAATAGTACACAATCTGCGTCCAACCCCTCCCGCCTTGATATCTCATCTCCAGGAATTCATGCCATTATTCATGTCAATAAAAATGGGAAAAACATTGGATAACGGATAGTGTTCTCTGGGCTGATTCCTGTTTATTATCGACCTGACGGAAGGTTAGTCCGTCTGGAAAGGACAATATAATCATTGAATCTAAAAATATCCTCTCCTTCTCACCTCGGTTTACAGAACTCTGCTGACAAGCTTGTTATCTCACTATTCACCTTTTTGAACAGTGTGTCAAATGGTTTGCTAGTGAAAATCTTCAGTGCCTATTAGAGACGGTCAAGTCACTCCCCCGATCTGAATACATTTTGAGCATTGTTTTTACATTCTAAATGACAAGACGAAGGCCCTAGAAACGCCATAAAACCAACCGGAATTGAGGATAGCATCAGTAGATGTCTACAAGTTGTTACATTTCGTACAAACCCAACATGGCACATCACTAAAAGAAATCACTTCATCAAATTTGGAATGAAGCCAAAACTGTGACAGAAGATTTCACCTTTGAATTTCAACTACTTAGACCAGAGACTCTGAAATAAAATGCTTTATTGTCCCCGAGTTGCCCAGTCTGACCATCGAGCTGAATCCAATCAAAGCATTTTTGCATGGCTGCTGTCTATCGACACTCCCCATGCAACTTGACGGAGCTTGAACAGTTTTTCAAAAGAGCACGTTAAAACATTGCCAAATATAGATCTGCAAAGTTGGTAGAGAAACATCCCAACAGACTGGGCTGTAACAGAGTCCGTGGAGACTTTAAAGATAGAATTCTATTTCACAATAAAGAAATAAAAATCCCCCACAATCCGCTTGACGATGCTCTGTTCAATTGTAGACTTCCCATGAAGCACTGTACCGCAGTCGCCCCGGACCGAGTGGCCGATTCAGCAACTGGGAAACATCCAGGTCAGTACGAGAGGGTGAGATCCCTGTCACACTACACCAAGTCAGCATTCAAACTAACCCAACTAACGTCACGCAGGCTCTCACTGAGCCCCCCAATAAACCCTGCTACTGAAACAGACACGCAGACAGACCCATGACTCCGTCCAAACGGGGGACCACTGCGCTGGGGTTGGTCTCATATGGAGGACTCCAGGCTGCTAGGGAGGGGAGAGCGTGTCGGTATGTGGAGGAGTTAATACCAGAGCCTGGGGTCATTTTACCTTATTGTCTGCACGCGGGCACACGCCAAGTCTGGAGCCCGGAGAGCCGGGTACAGCGGGTAATGGCGTGTTATAGCTCAGCCTTGGACCGGTACCTCGAGAGTTGCTGCCATATAAGCTGGCATATTTCCTCTGAGGACTTAAATCACGACAATCATCAAGAAATTGGTGAATGTCCTACCTAAAGCTAGAGCCCTGCTGTATGACAATCCGGAGGGAAGATGTGTGTGAGAGGACCACACTGGCCACACGTACCAGTTGACCCTAACCTTAACCCTAACCCTAAACTTAACCCTAACCTATTAAAACGTGTTGATTACCGGCACCTTCAGAGAGAATTTGCCAGATTTTTAGGCGAGAGAGAAGGGGGAAGGATTTCAGTGGGCGGAGAAAATGGGTTAAGATTTAAAGGGAGAGAAAAGGGGGAAGGATTTAAGGGGAGAGAAAAGGGGGAAGGATTTAAGGGGAGAGAAAAGGGGGAAGGATTTACGGGGAGAGAAAAGGGGGAAGTATTTAAGGGGAGAGAAAAATGGGAAGAAATTAAGGGGAGAGAAAAGGGGGAAGGATTTAAGGCAAGAGAAAAGTGGGAAGGATTTAAGGCGAGAGAAAAGGGGGAAGGAAAAGCGAGGATGACGGTTGTTAAACTCTCCTGTTGACCTTTCACTCCGTCTCTGTCCAAACAAAAGCCTGACCTTCAGCTCCAATGAGCCCTCAGCCTATCAGAGGCCCCCTCTGGGTCCTCGGGCCTTCCACTAACGCCTGACACACAATCTGCCATTGTGACCGGCTGCAGACACGGGCGTCACCACATCAAAGAATGTCAGGGATAAAACCATACTGGAAAACACTGGTGCGTGTCAGAACTCAGAAACCCATATTATGGGTCAGGTTTTGGGTGGGGGTCCTCCGCCACTTTGTGTCCAGGATAAGAAGCGTGAGTGGGTGGGTGTATGACATTTCGGTAAGTTGATCTGGGGGGGGGGGGGGGGGCATTTTCAACACATCTGTGTTAGAAGTTCAAAGAAAAGGACGAAGCGGTGAGTGTTTTGAGAAGCGGACCATCTGAAAGGCTG
>JACXGK010014153.1:0-11951 GCA_016801125.1 Novumbra hubbsi
GGGGGGGGAGAAAGGGGCGGGAGAGGACACCCCGGAGACCCACGCAGCCTTCCAGGACCAAGGGTCCTCCCGGTGAGCCGCCCCTGCCCCTGCCGGCCTCCCCCCTCCTGCCCCCTCCTGCCCTGCCCCTCAGGGGCTAACAGGGACAGGGGACAGGCCTGACAGGAGGGCGCATGCTATGACTTCAGCTGTCCTGTCCGGAGAGTAAAGGCGCAGATAAGTAATGACACCTGCCAGGCGGTAACACCCGGGGGGGCCGGGAAGCACGCTGAATCACAAAGCCCCGGTCCGGACGACGGACTTGAGAGACATGCGGCCGCACGGCGGACTGGCTGTTGGCGCTGTGTCGCGGTGCGGCTCGGAGGGCGACGCCAGAGCCATTGGGTCAGGAGGACCTGCGGCATTCTTGCTCCGTTGGCCCTGCGGACGACCCCGAACCCGTCTGTTGGCCCAACAGCTCCGTCCTCATTACGGCCTTGGTACGTTGTGTTCATGCCGTCGCGCAGAGTACCCCGGCTCTGCCAACAGCAGCCTGGGCCGGGACGAGGCTGACAGTGCCAAGGGGAACAATACAGCCAGGTGCCAGGCTGCTGCAGAGTGTTGGTCAAGGACGGAGCATGATGGCTCCTTTCAGCATAGGGGCGCTTTGCCATGCGGGTCTTTGGGGGGTGACCCACGGCCCTCTACTGCAGCCGTGGGACCTGGCCTTGCCCCCCCTGGTCCCAGCCCTGTTTATTGATTGGAAGCTGGCTTATAACTTAATATTTCACCTGCTTATTTCCCCTGCCGAGGCTGCTTCCTGTCAGGGGGGAATCAATGGGAAAATTGTCTGAGATGGGGAAGGTCTTGGCAGGGTCGACCTGTGACTGACAGGACCCTAGCCTCCAGCTGGCAGCAGGGCAGGACAGACCACGGTCAATGAGGGAAGCCATGTTGCTTACTTCTCATATCGGGGTTCTCAACAATTATCAAATGTACTGCTTGTTAAAATTACATGGGGTACAAACAGAGCAGCCCCTATGCAGAGAAGGGTTAAGAACAACCCCCCCGGCATAGAAGGGTTAGGAACAAGCCCCGAGCTGAGAAGGGTTAAGAACAAGCCCCGAGCTGAGAAGGGTTAAGAACAAGCCCAGAGCAGAGAAGGGTTAAGACCAAGCCACAAGCTGAGAAGGGTTAAGAACAAGCCCCGAGCTGAGAAGGGTTAAGAACAAGCCACAAGCTGAGAAGGGTTAAGAACAAGCCCCGAGCTGAGAAGGGTTAAGAACAAGCCCAGAGCTGAGAAGGGTTAAGAACAAGCCCCGAGCAGAGAATGGTTAAGAACAAGTCTCGAGCTGAGAAAAGAGCCACTGAAACACTTTTGCAATACTCAAGAAATTCTAAGGACCACTGCTGACAAAGAAATAGTAAGAAAGAAAGAGATATCAAGTGTAGTAATCAAAATGAAAAATGGGTCTCCAGCTACTTTAAACAAGAGCTAATTTATCACCAGAAAGTACGGATAAGTAGCCGAGTTGTTGCCGTTCAGTAAGTACCCGTTCTGCACCAAATTATTCCACCCCTGCCTGCATGCAACCATAAATCATACACTTCCACACATCTTTTCCTATTAGCGGCCGGGCTAGGCATGGGTGCGTGCTCAGCTACCAAACACAGACTAATAGGCTACAACTTTTAATTTTTAGAATGCCCCCCTTCCCCCAACTCTCCGCTCCCCCAATTTTTCATTTTCTACCTCCAACAATATTCACATACCACATCGGAGAATTACGCAATCATGTTTATCAACATCCAAAATCCATACAGCTGTGAGGAAGCAATTCTTCTACCTAGTTCTTCTCCGCTATTGTGTGTCTGGGAGGTAACTAAGACTACTGAGGTTACTGGGATGCTGCTGGGGATCATGAAAGGCTACTGAGCCTCCTGAGCGGCTACTGAGAGGCTACTGAGAGGCTACTGAGAGGCTACTGAGAGGCTACTGAGAGGTTACTGAGAGGCTACTGAGAGGCTACTGAGAGGTTACTGAGAGGTTCCTGAGAGGTTACTGAGAGGTTACTGAGAGGTTCCTGAGAGGTTACTGAGAGGTTACTGAGTGGTTACTGAGAGGTTACTGAGAGGTTACTGAGAGGTTCCTGAGAGGTTACTGAGAGGTTACTGAGAGGTTACTGAGTGGTTACTGAGAGGCTACTGAGAGGCTACAGAGAGGTTACTGAGAGGTTACTGAGAGGCTATTGAGAGGCTGCTGAGAGTTCTGGGGCAGAAAGAAGACTACATGGGGGCTATTTGGAGGCAAATGGGAAACTATTGTGGCTACTGAGAATAACTAAGATAATTGAAAGGTTATTGGGGCTGTATATAACCAAATACAATTATTGTAATAGAAAAGTTGAGATAGTTATCTTCTGGTTGGGATCACCGGTGGATCAATGAGCAACCAATTGATCAAACGTAATAAATATGTGGCAGACTCTGGTTTATCTCAATTAGAATAAAGAATTTTAGTTTCGAAGAGGCCAGTCAGATTAAATTTGAGGCTATAACGGATCAAATAGTGAAAATCACAGAGAATCCTAATTGCTCTCGTACGTGAATAAAAACATCAGCTGATATGAAAAACACAAAATCAGTGTAAACCATCATGATCAAATGTACAAGGGTGTGTTTAAGAATAAGCCGCACATTTCTCGTTTACGTCATCCTCATACGGCCCCGAACCCCCTTTGCTTTAAACCTCACAGGCACAGCAACCACAGCCAAAACAACAGCCCCCAAAAAGGAATCTCATGCAAGAGGCTGTTGAGCCCGTCAGGGAAGTCCCAGCATCGACAGGCAACGTGGGCAGAGAAGAGGTGAGCCCAGGCAGTCAGGGGCTGCGGCTTGATGGATGGAGTCTTTGACTTCCAGTAGAAGTGGCATGATGGCCTGGCATCCCTCTGAAGTGCTCCGCTCGCATTGTGACCAAATCTTGTTATGTCCCTGTTTCATTGTGGTGACAGCATGAGGAATGCTTGGTTTTGTTCTTCCCTCTGTTGCTATCCATCATCAGTGGAGAGAACAGTCGTGCTCCCTTTACCCCCCCCCCCCACACTCACCTCCCTTTCCCCTCGCCCTGTCTCTCTCTCTCCCCCTCTTTCTCTCACTCTTTCTCTCTCTCTCTCTCTCTCTCTCAGCATTACTCTGTTGAGACATCTTGTGTTCCCACTGAAACCCATTCTCCTTGTCTGCAGCAGGTACGTGCTTTAAATGAGTTGCCACGTTCCTCCCCGATGCCCCAGTCCGTTCCGTCTGTCTGTATGGAACGCCTTACAGGACAGAGAGGGGGCGTGCGGCTCTATTCACAAACACTCAGGTCATGAAAACAGGCCTTTCTTTCAGATCAATCTTGTACTAAGAAGCGGATGCAATTTGATCCACGTCAGTGCGTTCAACGTCGATAGCATCCTATTTGGATTTTCCTAACCTGAAAGAGAAAACCAAATATGTCCAGCCGTCTCATTAATTCCCAAGTCTCACTTGATCACATTCTGGGCGGTCAATGAGTGGGGAATTAATAGTTTAATTATCACCCCCAAAGTGTTCAAAGCTAATATTTAATTGGAAAACAAATAAAAAACGGTGGCCCTCGTATCCAATCATGATCAGTAAAGCAGAGAGACGGGCAACAATGTCATCGGGGGGAACTCCCAGCACATAATATCACCACGTTAAAGAATCATAATTAGTCAAACTTAATTAGCAGAACATTACAGAATTACTGGGCTGCCTTCTATGCTTCTATGAGGAGAAATCAAGGAGAGGCACAATCCATCAGCCTCTCATACAGTACATAAGACACAGTCATCCAGTGAGCCTGACGATGTGCTGTTTAAAATGGAAGCATTTGCATTTACCAGGCCAGATCCTTATGATTTAAAGTAAAACATTGAAAAAAGAATTTGAATAGAAAGGATCAAAATGATACTTGAAAAGAGGAGGTATATAATGTGTCCCCCATAGTGGGGAACTGAACCTGCCTTCTATGCGTCTCATCCCGGTGGCAGCCTAGGCTGGTTTGGGGAGCGTGTCGCTGCGTATGATGTGAGCTCAACTGTCCAGATCTTATCTCATAAAGAGGCTTATAAATGTACAACTGACTCATGTCACATAAAGGAGAGAGCTGATTTATTCCTATTGATCAGCTGCCCGGGGTCCCTGACAGCTTTCTAACGGAGATCAACATCCAGGAGATGCAGTCTGAATGCACAGGTGTCACCGGGAGAACTATACAGATTACATTGAAAATGATGTATGATCCTGTAAGAAGCGCTGCCTTCGCCATAGTGGTCTCTTTCGCTAATCACGTACCCGTCGAAAGTCAAGGGAGAGAATTTCACTTTCATTGAAAGTATCGCAGTAAGTTTTGCCCACCTGGCTGTTCAAATCAATCTCACTGTAAAGATGGTTGCTCGTGGTATATACATTGATGAGCATGTCTACCCTGCACAAATCTCATTTCCACAAGCAAACCCATACCAAATGGTCAACAAAAAACATTTCCTATTCTTGAGGTTGGCAGAGAATGACCTACAGAGAGAAAAACTAAACACAGGGGTTTCTGTTCTCATTATCTAGGCACATTTATCGTCCAATGACACATACATTCCTATCATTCCACAATCAGTTTCCTTTAAGCGGTTGAGCGTTAAATAAACTGCCATAAAAGCTCAGCACAGACTTACCGTTAAAAGACCCAGCATCCTTTACTTTGTTAAGTCTTCACCACAACAACTTGAATAAATTGAAAGTTTCTTACAAACATTTTTTTTTTTTAAATGACATCATAGATGTCCAGCCCTGTACAGTCAGTGACCCTCAACCTGTCTCAGTATGGTGCCCCGGAGGTGTCATAAAACCTGGGCAGGGAGATTTGCCCGGGATGACAGAGAGCCTAATTTCCCTCTGTGAACATGGATAGCACGTCCGTGGCGTAGCTTAGTTTAAAATGCAAAATGTGGACATTATCTGGCACGGAGATTCAGCTGCATCCATCACGCTATGCTAATGCAGCCCAGTGGTTAAGATATTCTAATGTAAGCCACCCTGGAGATGTAGAGGAATTAACACAAACAGAGCAGGCCAGCGGAAACACAAGGGGTCAGGAGATAGGAGGGGACGGAGCCACTCAAGAGACAGGAGCTGCCACACACACACACACACACACACACGGGCATGGACGCACATACACGCGGCCAGGGCTACGCGCGCACACACACACACATTTAGTCACAAAGGACTAATAGAACATAAGTCACTAAAGAATGCACGCCTTGAATACACTAAGCAGTCCGTAGACTTGCGTGCAGTTAAACTGTATTTGACCAACCGTAGCACACAGATGGGACATGCACGGATTGATCAACCAAAGCCCTAAAAGGCGCTTTTGCAGTTTTAATTGGTCAATTGATAATTTAGCTGTTCATCCATTCATTCAGCACTAACATACCGTATCAGCTCTGAAACACAAGTAAATCTGCATGTCACAGATATTTCCATGAAGTCCAAACTGGCCACGTTCAAGGCTTCGAGGGATTGGTTTGACGTCCAACCGGCGGGGCGAGCTGTGTTTTTGGGGTGTAATGGCCTGGGCTACATGGTTACCCTCTCCTCTGTCCAGTAGATCAGAGGCCCCACAGGAAACCTTGCGTCTCCAGCAGACCCATGTTTTGCCTGTGCTGCAAGGGAAGGCATTATTATCATTATATTAATGTGACATTAATTGCTTTTACTTTTTCACTCCATTAAGTGAGCTCTGTCTCAGTGGGAGTCTGGCCAGATGGTTTATCACTCCCGTGCTGTTGGGAGGGCCATTAATGGTCTAAGACACTGGCCTATAAAATAATTGTGCTGCAGGGTTGGAAATGTTCATTGTGCTAATTGAAAAGTAATTGTGGAGGTATAGTGCAACTGTCATGCCATAAAAGGCCTGTCATTGGAGAGGAGGACTGTACCGGTAGACTGGTTTTTTTTTTCAGGCTCACGCCGCTGGAAAGAGAAAGGGAACATCCGCCCTACACCGAAATGTTAACAAAACCAATGAGCCGTTAGAAGAAAACATGTTTTTTTCCCCCACCCAGCCCTTCTCTAGCAGAATTCACCAGGACTGGGATAGGATCTGGGGTATGGATGTTTAGGCACATTTGGGTTCTTTCACCGTTTGACCAAAAAATACGCCACAGTCACAATTAAAGAAAACATCAAGCCATAGCAAAACCAGAGATCAATGACAGCAATTCAAACATCACTTGTGGAGTCATTTAAAAGTTATTCCAGCGATCAGGATCCTGCAACCATATTGTGAATAATAATAAAATAAAATCATTGCCCTGATTGTGCCCAGACCAGACAACACATTTGGTGTCTTTTAATACTAGTGGAACTTTAGACCCCTTGTGACAATAGGTTACCGTGACAGCATGCTTGATTGTGAGAACAATATTAGTAGAAGCAGTAGCAGTAATATTTAGCATGTTTTAAGATGAAATGTGTGTGCCCTGTTATAACACATTGAGGTTATGGGTCGAGGACAGCAGACCAGACCATAACACAGACAAACAAGCAGTACACTAAATCAATGCTTGTGGAGACCGAAGCATATATTCAGATTCCTGTTTGCACAGAGCAAATCTCTAGTGTACTGTATTGGGCGTTTGTGTTTGCATGTGTGTGTGCGTGTGTGTGTGTGTGCACGCACGCATGACTGTGTCCAAGATAAAGTCAAAGCGCCCGATTTTTTCCCAAACTTGTCTTATGAGAAGTAGATCATAATTACAACAGTTTTAATGGCCGCACCATTAGCAGTTAAATATGATTCATTTCTAATGAACTTTGGATATTGCAGTGCACAACCAAGAGAATTAAATCGTTAAAGTGTTAATGTAACATTATAAAATATCATTAACCTAGCAGTTTATCAGCTCAAAAAATAAAATGAACTATTTTACAGCCACAAATTCTATAGATTTCTACCCTCTTCATTCTGAGTGTTGCAGGGTGAATCCCAGAGGATTCTGCCCTACCACTCTCGCTTGGGATCTAAACTCAGTAGCATTTTTAACAGAGCACACTGCATTCCCTTGGGACAATGCCTCACAACCAACCGGAACTACAGCATGATAAAAGAACCTGCAAGCCACACCGTGTCTTATCCATAATGTCCACTGTACGGTTCAGTACAACAACACAATATTTCCCCGTTCTGTGGACGCGTTCGATTCGACACGGGGCTTCTGTCCGGCCCTGTATTGATGCTCCGTTGTGTTTGAGGTGTTGCAGCGGGTTAAAGAAAGGGGCAGGCGCGTTCGTTTAAGCCGTCATTACTTAAACAAAGCAGCCTCTCGCTTATCAGCCTCCCATCGACTCCCCTTCCAGCCCCTGTCGCTGAGCCAATCCACAGTATCGACGCCCATCGACTGGGGCTTGAGAGAGAACAGGATGGTGAACTTGTCTAACATGGATCGGGGTCAGGGGGAGGGACAGTGGCGGTGGGGGAGGGGTCTACGTTGAGACCCACATTCTGGGCCGGGGATCTGATAGTGTTCTGCATTACCATGGCCCGTTACAATCAATCGCCATGGGCTGTGGATGAGGCCTGAAATTGGAGGGATTGATTCCAGCAGTTATGATGCCATGTTCATTGACGCCTTTAGATTTGTGTGACTTACCTTTCGATTCCTCCCCCAACTTCTTGTGTGTGTGAGCAACACCCTCCTGGATGTGTTTGTAATGGCTGAGGCTAGCACACGTGGAAGCAGGATGCACTGCACCAAATGTGCGAAGGGGCGGAGTCTCTGTAGTTCAACTAATCTGTTCGTATTCTCCACCTAGAGAACCACACCCACAGTGGCCTTCACCCAATCCCCCTCTCCAACACTTTACCCTTTCCAAGGTCAATATCCTCAACAATTAGTCTTAGGAGGAGGGAATTTTAAGCTTGGTCGCACCCTCTACAAATGCCCCCTTAAGGGCTTCAGGGGGCAGGGGCGGTGTGTCAGACTAAAGTGAAAAGTGTACCCATTCCCTCTTTATGTCTCCATTTGGCACCTTCATTAGGACCATTCAGGAGCACTTAGAAGCACCTCAACACATCAACCTTTCCAAACCTGCCCTCTCCTTAAAGCTCCTTCCCCAATCAAAAAACTACTGTTACAAAGCAAGTCTGGGACATGGAGAGATGGTAGGAGACGACTATTACAAAGCATGTCGGGGACATGGAGGGATGGGAGGAGACTACTATTACAAACCATGTCAGGGACATGGAGTGATGGTAGGAGACTACTATTACAAAGAATGTCTGAGACATGGAGAGATGGTAGGAGACTACTATTACAAAGCATGTCGGGGACATGGAGGGATGGGAGGAGAATAGCGGGGACATAGAACGAGAGAGATAGCAGAATACATGTAGCACGATTTGACTAATGTAATATTGATCACTCCCAGACAGTCACCATGGCACCAGGACAATAGCTCAGGCCCCTGGACACTGGTCAGTCATCTCTTCTCCTGTCCTCTGGCAGCCTGCAGGCAGGGTTTGCACCCCCCCCCCCACACACACACACACACACACGCACTGGCCTGTCTCTAAAGAATCCATACTGCCACAGACAAAAACAACAACAACGCATGGTTATGAATGAGCATCACTGCTCTTTCTTATAAATTTGCCACGTTCTCTTTGTGTAGAGACAAACCACAATGTGTTCTCAAACCCCGGCGCACCGCCGCCTTGCCTGGCCTCGGAGGGAGTCAGGGGGGAACCAAGAGGAAGAGGGAGGCCAGAGACGTGAGGATGAGGGGTTTAAAAGTACACAGATGTGAAGAAAATACAAGTTGATCTTAGAGCGGGGTCCTCTGTGTCTCACACCGCAGACAAGTGCCCTTAGATTCACAGAAATATCCCCAAAACATGAGACAAATACAAACTGGAATGAAATACAGCCAGTTTCATGTTCAGCTCTTCACCGCAACGATCCAGCGTTGCAGGAGTCAAGATGCACAGCTCCTCCGCTCTGCTTGTCCTGGGTTGACAGTGGCTACAACCAGCACACTGTCCCATTGGAGAGTTGAGGTCATGCATTCCTCACAGCTGAGGTATGCACTAGTTCTCCCAGTCATCTGTAGCCAACGACAGCTGTCCCTTCTTCCCCGTATCTTTCTGTAAGGGCCTTAGCTGTCTCTAATTCAGGGGGTTAAGAGGAAATTGACAAAGTTAAAGCGAAGACTTAGTTTGACAAATGGGGTGTGGAAATGTGTTGGCTGCAATTAACTCAGACGGAGCAGTAATGTGTTGGAGCGGGAACAGTATTGGTTCTAATGCTCAGTGGCCTTCTCTCTCCTCGGCTCCCACCAGACCTACAGCACTTGACTGAGGATAAAACAAACAATTATTTTTCATATGAACAACCAACACAGCATAAAGAACAGCCCTGTCCACAGAACGGGGTCCCGTGGTACAACCGCTAATTTCCTTTCCAAACAAAAGGGACACACGGAGACACTTCCGCCGTTGCTTCTGGTGGAGAGGAAGATAAGTGAGTGATTTGCATAGAAAAGTTCATACGCTTGGGACATAAGGATATGGCCATAAAAAATAGCAATAAAATGTTTAACTATGACAGAATATTAACAGAGGCAGTAAATTTGAGGCGGGCTGCTAGGATGACCCCTGTGGAGTGTGGCGATCCGCAGTTCGGACTGCTAATCTCACCGTGTGGGGGGGGGGGGGGGGGTTGCTCTCGGCACAGAGTGTAGCGCATCTTCTTTTCACCGCTGACAGATGGGGCTGTCTTTCG
This sequence comes from Novumbra hubbsi, assembly GCA_016801125.1. Classification (NCBI taxonomy): domain Eukaryota; kingdom Metazoa; phylum Chordata; class Actinopteri; order Esociformes; family Umbridae; genus Novumbra; species Novumbra hubbsi. Next base: position 9,828 of record JACXGK010014153.1, read on the forward strand.
CTTCCGTCCGGCGGAATAGTTAAGATTTAAGATAATTGCACGACAACTTTTGAATTGAGGCATTTCCCCGTGCCGACATTTCCCCAAAAAAGCCTCACACCTTCCCGGGCGTGCGGCCTCTCAGACGCCGGCAGTTAATAAGACTTGAATGTCTCTTTGCGACGTGACGTTTTCCGTTGTCAGGGAGAAATTGTTCATAACATCGGCTCCGCACACATTTTAACTGGGATCTTGCCTTGAGCCCGGTAATGTAACCACACATCATAAAAAGTGCTGAATCTCCCTTTGTCACTAGGCCTGACGTACCGTACCGTAGAACATATTCACATGTGTCTGATTCACTCATATGATCGCCACGGCTACTATCTGAATCCACTGGCCAATAAGAAATATAATGTATAGGCTAAACATCTCGATTGGTTTGAATTTAAACTATGTAGGATCAAGCCATGATCATAGATCCACTGTGATGAATGCAGTACAACAGGTGGTCCATAGATGGAGCTCTTCTCACTGGAATACATGACGTTAAAAGAGGCTGCCAGCGGTGTCTTTCATCTTCCGTCTTTATCTTCCATGAAGCGTCGGTCACAGCCAGAGGGAGGAGCTACCATTACCTGTCATTTTAGTGGCACAGCGGTTATTAAAACATATGATCCACCTAACTGGGGGACTAAAATGACTTCTTCATTAGCAAATGGACACCGTGGCCAAATTAATAGTTGTATCCCTTTTTCTTACTTACAAGACTGGACCCCTCGTGAGGGAGTGTCAAACCACAGACCAATGTGTTCCCTGGAGCAGTGGGACTTAATTGAGCCATCCTGGGGAATCTAATTACAATAATGCATAGAGAGGCCTCTGTAATATTTCTGTATAATAATCTGCTTTACTTTGACACAAATCCTCTCCCACAAACGGGCACACAAACAGACGCAAACTCATGAACACATAAACAGAGACACAATGGAAACCGTGACAACAATAGAGAATTTTCTTTGGAGTTTTTTTTTTTGCGATTCACAAGCCAGTAAAGTTTTAAAAAGCAGTCAGTCAGTCTCCCCGTCTGGGGCGAAGTGCCGACTTAACACATCACATGAATATGCCTTCATTTATTTTTATGAGAACAAAAATACAAAAGAACAGCACAAATTAATTTCTCACAAGATAATACACTGATTCAACCGTCATTCAGTGGCTCTCTCGCAATACATGCATCAAGTAGCACAGCTGTGCAATCATTCCATCCATATCGCAACAGAGCAGTTTTCAGTGAATATAGCCCACCCAAACAAGGATGGCCATGGATAAGCCACGTACACCTAGAGTGGTGCTCATTGCGATATTCACCATAATCTATTCTCTGACTGTTCTCATTAGCTGCATAGTGACAGTGTTAATTCCGGCGAGAGGTGTCCCAAAATACCTGCCGATACAAGAGCTTTAACTACACAAAGACAATAGTCCAGCTCGGCAGCATTATCTTGATGATATTGATGGGTGTCAGGAATTGACTGAGCTATCTTTTGAGAAGTCACATCGCGTGGTTCTAGATTGACGGTGTAAAAGACCCTTTCTACGATGTGCTTCGATGGTCAAATTAAATCAGCCAAGGGGCGATTGTCTCTTAGTCCCTAAACAGTGTGATAACATTGAGACAAAGAGAATATCCTTTTGTCTTTATGAAACAATTCCCATTCAGAAAATCCAAGTAAGTCGCAATTTTGGTTGTTATTATCTCGTGTGCAATCAAAGTGTTCCGGTAATGCATTTTTGTTTAGAGTGACAGTTAAACATTAGTTTCAAGCATACTGTACTATCATCGATTAAAAATGACTCAATTGTCCGTCTCCACTTGTTTGTGTGTTTATGTGTGTGGGCTAGGTGAGCATGTGATAGAGAGCACATTTGTTTTAACAAGGCTTGAAAGGCTTTCTAAATGGCATTATGTCCATAACATTGCAATGCATCTCCGCCTGTGTGTGTGTGTGTGTTTATTAAGTCTCTGTGAAGGTCAAAGGGACATGAGATGTGTAGAGACTGGCAGAATAGAGAGGTAATGGGGTGTGGGGGGGGGGGGGGTGTTGATATGGTACCGTGCCCAAGGCCATACCCACATAGATG